>JAMZEH010000028.1:1325000-1640000 GCA_024699665.1 Ostrea denselamellosa | reverse complement strand
GGGTCCCCACGGGAATCAAAAATGGATGATTTCAGTTTTGAAACCATAATCTAAGTTACATGTATGTGGAGTTTATTTTTCAAATATTTGTTTCAATAAGATTTGGCGATAAGGAATTTCTCTGCATACCTTGTATATTTTTAGTGTTTGCGATGCCATTAACGTCTATCCAGATTAAATTGTTATAAACTGCGCGTTAAATGAAATGAAGCTACATCTACTAAAAAAAAGTCCACGAGATCAAGATTGCTTATACAATTACAGCTGCTGTCATACTATATAGTGTTACAATCTGCTGCATGCTGTCATACTATAGAGTGTTACAATCTGCTGCATGCTGTCATACTATAGAGTGTTACAATCTGCTGCATGCTGTCATACTATAGAGTGTTACAATCTGTTGCATGCTGTCATACTATAGAGTGTTACAATCTGGTGCATGCTGTCATACTATAGAGTGTTACAATCTGCTGCATGCTGTCATACTATAGAGTGTTACAATCTGCTGCATGCTGTCATACTATGTAGTGTTACAATCTGCTGCATGCTGTCATACTATGTAGTGTTACAATCTGCTGCATGCTGTTATACTATGTAGTGTTACAATCTGCTGCATGCTGTCATACTATAGAGTGTTACAATCTGCTGCATGCTGTCATGCTATGTAGTGTTACAATCTGCTGCATGCTGTCATACTATAGAGTGTTACAATCTGCTGCATGCTGTCATGCTATATAGTGTTACAATCTGCTGCATGCTGTCATACTATAGAGTGTTGCAATCTGCTGCATGCTGTCATACTATGTAGTGTTACAATCTGCTGCATGCTGTCATACTATAGAGTGTTGCAATCTGCTGCATGCTGTCATACTATGTAGTGTTACAATCTGCTGCATGCTGTCATACTATAGAGTGTTACAATCTGCTGCATGCTGTCATACTATAGAGTGTTACAATCTGCTGCATGCTGTCATACTATAGAGTGTTACAATCTGCTGCATGCTGTCATACTATAGAGTGTTACAATCTGCTGCATGCTGTCATACTATGTAGTGTTACAATCTGCTGCATGCTGTCATACTATGTAGTGTTACAATCTGCTGCATGCTGTCATACTATAGAGTGTTAAAATCTGCTGCATGCTGTCATACTATAGAGTGTTACAATCTGCTGCATGCTGTCATACTATAGAGTGTTACAATCTGCTGCATGCTGTCATACTATAGAGTGTTACAATCTGCTGCATGCTGGAAATGAGAATGAAGTGTTATTCACTTCTGTTAGAATTCATTGCATTCGTTGTATATTGAATTTTCAACGAGTAACATTTCTAAACTGTCGTAAATAGTACTTTGACTGAGTATAAACACTTTTTGTTTCAATTATCCACAGAAATATCTGCAAGCATCATAGTCATAAAAAAATGCAAATGTTTCTCTTTGCCAGCTGTATAGCGGTGATTTATTATCAATGTCCATTGGGATTGTTAGTTTCGGCGTGTAATAAAAACATGTAATGTTATTAAACAAACAGACATATCAGGAATATATTGAAGGAAAATTTATAGTAAATCTCTCCAATCCAAGGATTATCAGGACAGCCAGGCCAAATCATCTATACCATTAACAATGGATTTCAGGGGTTGTTGTTGTTTTGGGGGGTTGTTTTGTTTTTTGTTTGTTTTTGGTTTTGTTTTTTTTTGGGGGGGGGGTTGTATTTTTTTTTGTTTTGGTCAGGGTAGAATGACTTGTCAGCGTCACATGATTATGTAGTTATAATCCATTATCATCAGCAAATGTTGGTGGCATTTTACTCCAAATTTGAGTCTGTTCTGTGAGTGAACATTTTTAAAACCAAAGCAGGCTACTCACATACAAGTTCATGTTACAGGTTTCATGTCCGAATTTGGCATTATCTTATTTCTAAATACAAGGTATCATCAGGTCAAATGCCGTCTGACTTGTTTCATACCAGCTGACAGACCGGTCTTTACTTACGAATATTACACTGCTGTGAAGGGGAAATTTCATCACCTATTGTACCATGACATCTGCGAGAACTGATGTTAATGAAATGTGGAATCTCCAAATTCTAAAGACCTTTGGTAAATGAAGTAACAAAACATTCCAAAACCAACTGCATCAAATCGCTCGATTTTTTAACACTTTCCACATTCATTTCTTACGATAAATTAAAGACTAAACTTCTTGACATCATAGATCGCTGATTTTTAAAAAATAAAATGGACCTTGGAATGTAGATATCCTATGATCAAACATCCAAAAATGTTTTTGTTAAACATCATTCTGATTCTACGAGCAAGTACTCTGAACTTTATCTTAATAAGATGCCGGAGTTCCTCACTGAAAATATCTATGTAGCGTTTAGAGATCTGGCTCCAGGGCTCCGGGGCCATAAAACTTAGCTAACTCATTTTTGAGACTGAACTCTGAGACGGTCTCCGAATTCGGTCTCAGTCTCAACTTTGATGTGCTATACAAATTCTCGCCTCAGTCTCATCTCAGATTTCTACTTTGGTCTCACTTTTGAATTCAGAACGTTAGATCGCTGGAAAAGTGTCTCAACTACGTGATGTATTTCTTACTTCCAATATGGTCGCAAAATCACAAAGCCTCTCACCTCTAGTCGGTGCGGCTTCGAATCTCGCTCGCGCCGATATATGTGAGAACGTTTGCCAGTTTACTTTCAGAAGGTCGGTGGTCTCTTCTCGGTACATTGTATCTGGGTTCTCTCCTCCACCAATAAAAACTGGACGCCACCAGATAACCGAAAAATTGTTGAGTGTGGCGGAAAACAACAACAATCAATCAATCAATCCAATATGGCTTTCGTAGCTGCCAGATTAAATCACTTCAAAATTATCCGCAGGAGAGGAAGATTGCCCCGGCCTCGGGTATTCTAGGACAGTTACAACCCGCTAGAGGGTTTGGATGCGGATGAAGTTTTTATTCGCTTCTGCTTTCGTTCTGACATAATTTCATGGACTGTTGGCTTGGTTTTCAATGATTTACAGAGGCAGACGGATCGGAATTGTTCCCTCCCCCTTTGCCACAAGTCTTTGCCGCTCTATTTCTTGCCACTGGCTCTTTTTACAAGTCTCTTGGCATTTCCAAATCATTAACAGATAGAGCTGATCGAGTGGTATGCTGTTTATTATCTTCCATGGCCTCCCGTTCTAACCATTTCGCAGCCAACTTGGATTCTTACAAGCGTTTCTTATTTGAGATTTCATCAAGTCTTGCAACAGTACGTTGGAATTCCGATGGACAAAGGTTCTGCTTCTTAATTTCATTTCTTATAAGACAGATTTTATTCAAATGCTTCTACTTGAGAAGGAAAAAAAACATGCTGTGGCAGTCAACTCAACATTTAAATACATCAACGACGGTTTATCTATTAACTATATTTACTTTCAGTCATATATCTAATTGATATATCCCAAAGAACACGAAATAAAAAGCCAGAGTCTTCCACCTATGATTCAATTTTGATTGTTTTACTGAACAGACATGTTAAAGGCAAAATAACATTTCAACTTTTTGACAAACGGGATGACTTCAGTTTCCCCATCTCACATTCAAGTAGTAATAGTTTTAGAATAGGTCTACAGTATCCCTTGCTTGTCGTAAGAGACGACTAAATGGATCGGTCCTTCGAAGGACACCTTAAAAACCGAGGTCTCGTGTTACAGTAGCTGATAAAGATCCCTCCCTGCTGATAGACCGTAAGCGCAAAGCATAGGCCAAAATTTTACAGCCCTTTGCCGGCAATAATGATATCTCCATATGAGTGAAAGATTATCGAGATGGGGTGTTAAACAATATACAACGAACCAACATCAATTAATGAATTATACGTAACATAAGAAAAAACACATGACTCGATGTTATTATGAAATCTGGAAAATATTCTCTACTGTTAGGATGTTAAATAATCGACTGCTGAACACATGCTTTGTTTGGTGAAAATATGCAGCGAAAACATTCATAACTTCTGGAACAAAGGTCAATAGGTGTCTATGTGAGATAAACACCATTAATATATAAATTTTATTGCTACATGTAGATTGAAAGTAAACACTCTCAATGAAAATGACTTGGTACAAAACCGACATACTCTAACGCTTGACTACTCAAAATCTCGCTCATATAGCATGTCAAATGAAACTATGAGTGCAGTGATTATCCGCTTTTCGGATATGCAAAGAGTATGATTTGCAATTTTCTGCCTTGAGCTGTTCCAAGCAACAAGGTCCCTTATGTCATTCAGTGCAAAAGTATAAACTACAGAGAACGTTAGAGCAATATTTATTGTCGTTAAGATATTACAGCCAATCAAAGAGATCAACAAACTGGTGATTGGTATTTATGAAGTCTTTCTTTACAAGTATGCAGAATGTGACGTTGCATTTTATATGATAACGTTTTAAAACATTCTTGGGTAAGATAATGATCTTTTTTTTTTTTTTTTTTTTTTTTTTGCTAGAACGACCCAATTACGTGAAACACTATGATTTGTCAAGATTATAAGACTGATTATTGATTATTGATTACGCGTCTTTTTTTTCTCTTTTTACGTTTCTTGGGAGATTTTCACTCATTTTGAGACGTCACCAGTAGCATAGGTGAAGTACCATAAATTTAGACCGATCGAGAATACAAGTAGATTTTCATATAATACATATGGCTCATCCCGTATTATAAATTCTAAATTACACTAAAATCATTTTCCACCTACTGGAATAATCTATGCCTATAGGGAAATTTTCAATTCATACCTTTCGAGAAACGTACTTTAGGAAAATGTTAATATGGACATCAGAAGATCTGTTTGAAAATTTATCATGAGCTGCCAACTTCACAAGAGGTACTGTTTGGGAAAAGGCCAAGTTAACGGACAGTGATCAATCTCATAAATCCTATATGGAATACAAATGATAGAGTTTGGCAAACACGGACCCCTGGACTTACCAGAGGTTGGATTAGGTGTGTAGGAGGAGTAAGCATCCCCTGTCGACCGGTCACACCCGCCGTGAGCCCTACATCTCAATCAGGTAATTTGCAGTCAAAATCAGTGCAGAACAAGCTCTTACGTATCGAATTAGTTGAGAGATATAAATACAATATGCAAGTGACAATGAAGTATTGCTAGATAGATAAGGGGAGTTGACAATGGAGAAATTAAAATCATCTCGTTTGTCATGAAGTTGAGTTGTTAACATGCCGTCAGCATCTATTTTCAATAAAACATCTAAGTACGAAGCAAGGGGTACTGAGGATCTATTCTAACAACCCGGATCCTCAAGGGGTTGAATGAAAATGATAGTTGTTATTAGATAAAACGTCGTCGATATATCTAAATATCGAATAGAAGGCCACTGCAAGACATATCTTCTTCTCGTATACAAGCTTTTGAATGAATTCTGCTTCATAATAATATAAAAACAGGCCAGCTAACAAAGAAGCATAATTCGTGCCCATGGGAATTCCAACAGACTGTTGGAATACCCTATCACAATAAATAAATAAATAAATAAAAAGAAAATAAAAAAGAAAAAAAAATTTAAAAAATACAAAGATATTATCAATGAGGAACTCCAGCATTTTTTAAAATTTCAACTGCAGAGTATTTGGAACCAGAGTGGTGTTTAACAAAGTAATATTTTGGATGATTCATCACTAAATATAATTTTTCCTTTTCCATTTCTGTTGAGGAAGCTACTGTCTATGCTATCAAAAAGTGTGGTCTTTAATTTATCGTGAGGAATGGCCGTGTAAAGTGTTGGAAATTTATAAGTTTTGATATTTTAAATTTGAGAAAAGTTTCGCGATTTCAAATTTATTGAAATTTCTTTTAAATTATTTGATTTACTCCACTTCCGGCATGTATTGAGGCACAATACGTTTGAAGATTCTCCTTCACAATTGTTAATATTTGCGTGAGGAGTAGAAATATCGCTATGCTTGGCAATTAAGGCTTGAGATGGGAATTTGGAAAGAAGTGATATGATCATATTCCAAAATATATAGCAGAATCACCGATATCCTTGAACCCGTTGGTTATTTGTGATACATACTGCTTACCTATTCGACTATGACGTCATGATTTGACATAGGTCTACCGGCGAGGAAAACCAATGATATCAACGAAACAGTTCCGGTACAAGAGCATACACTATAGTATTTTCCATTGAGAGTTTTGAATACTTATTTGAAGAAACCAAATCTATGATGTCCATACGTGGATTTTCCACACCAGCATATAAACTGAATTCTATGATTATGGATTTTGTCCATCACAGACTGTTTAAACCACCGCGGGTTTTGGATGATATTCTTTCCGAATTAAGCCGCCAGATCCTTATACTCAAATATACTTACAAAAGAATTGATTCCGTCAACATAAGCAACATTCTTCTAAAAAAAAAAACGTTCAGTCTTGTATTGCAGACTATTTCAAGTTGAAGTTTACAGCTTGCATTTCCTACAAATATACTTCCACTATTGCATCCAAACTTTTTTAACTACAAACAAACGTTGCAGTGCCTAGATATAGACCATCTTATACTCTTTTTATATCTTATATTCTTTTAACTATACTCCAGCTGGACATGTCTTTACTGGTAATATTGATATAGTTAAAAATGAAGAAATCACTTATTTTAAAAGTTCTTACAGTGTAAATTCAGAGAACATCGGTCTATCAACTGGCAATAGACCTTCATTTCTATTATGAATCTGTTGAAGATTATGCCAGACGATGGACTAAATCTGAAACAGAAGAACTTGGTACCTTGTCAGAATGAATAAAAAGTATACAAGGAATATCAAAATCCAATATCAGACATGTCAAAACAAAAATGCTTACCACCTATCCTCTTGTGTTTGATTGATTGATTCTTTTGTTGTTTTCCGCCACACTCAACAATTTTCAGTTATATGGTGGCGTCCAGTTTTTATTGGTGGAGGAGAGAACCCAGATACAATGTACCCGGGAAAAGACCACCGACCTTCGGAAAGTAAACTGGCAAACTCTCTCACATATATCGGCGCGAGCGATAATCGAACTAGAGGTGAGAGGCCTTGTGATTTTGAGCGCGATGCTCTAACCACTCGGCCACGGAGACCCCCCTCTTGTGTTTAGTAAACTAGGAGTGATAAAAGAATTAAATGAAGAATATATTTTAGTTCCACCTGACAAAGCTTGTAACAAAGTTGTGTATTTGTTTCTAAGACTCATTATTACAACTACATTGTAAACGAACTTGGTATTAATTCCTCATTTCGTAATTGCATTATACTCTAGTTGCTATCTAAAAGAATGAAATTCTTCATAAATTATGCTTGAGTTTTAAACACATTTGATATGCCAATCCATGGAGTAGATGAATATGAGTTACAGTTCCGATACTGAATTCACAAAAACCTTCACAAAGAAAGAGAAATTGCTGGATCCAGTAAATGTTCTGCGAAGCCGCTACTTTTGTTTCTCACGATTGATAGACTGTTTTAGGTCCTGTTGAGAATTGCTACTCATATTGAGACGTCACCAGCTGTAGGTGAAATACTGCAAATTTATACCTCTGCTTAGCGCTCAGGGCCGTAGCAGTAATGGTTCTTTAACGTGCCAACACCTGTCACGACACACAGGTCCCCTCCGTTTTTAAGGTCATTTCTGAAAGACCCGTGATTCTCACTTCTAAATGCCGAGCGTTTGGCGGAGCCATCACTGCTTATTTTAACATCATAGGTTTGACGCGGCTGTTATGGGCGGGGCTCAAAGTAACGACATCCCGGTTTCAAAGCAAACGCTCTACCACTGAGCTCCCACGACCGGTTTGCACCTCACGAAAATATTAACTGCTGTGAAGGAGAAACGTTAATCGTACTGCACCACTACATATGCCAGAAGTGATGTAAATCAAATGCTGATTCTTAAAAATTCTGAAGAACTCTTAGTGAATTTGAAATCACGAAACTTTTCTCAAATCAATACCATCAAAACGTATGACATTACAACACTTTACAAGACCATAACTCACGATAAATTAAAGACTAAACTTTCTTTCTTCATAGACAGTGGCTCCTCAACAAAAATGGTAAAAGGAAATATTCAATATCATTCAAAAATTACTTTGTTGAACACTACTCTGAATCCACGCACAAGTACTCCGAAGTTGATATTAAAAAGATGCTAGAGTTCCTCGTTGACAATATCTTAGTAGTCTTTGGTGATCGGGTCTTCTAACAGTCTGTTGGAATTCTCATGGGCACGAATTATGCTCCTTTGTTAGGTGACCTGTTTTCATATTCGTATGAAGCAGAATTCATTCAAAGGCTTCAGCATGAGAAGAAAAATAATCTCTTGCTGTAGTCTTCAATTCGACATTTAGATATATCGATGACGTTTTACCTATTAACGATGATCAATTCATTCATATGTCGATTTGATGTATCCCAGTAAACTTGAAATAAAAGACGCCACAGAGTCTTCCATATCTGCTTTCGTACTTAGATGTTTGATTGAAAATAAGAAGCTGACGGCAAATTAACAACTCAACTTCAACAAGATTTTAATTTCTTCATTGTCAACTCCCCTTATCTATGTAGCAATATTCAAGTATCACTTACATATGGTGTTTATATCTCTCAACTGCTTCGATGCACAAGAGCTTGATCTGCGTATGATACGTTTTTAAATCGAGAGAGGTTATTGACAAACAAGTTGATGTCAAAGGGGTTTGTACAGTCTCGTCTAAAGTCAGTATTTCGCGAATTCTATGGTTGTTATAACGATCCAGTTTGCTAGTACAACCTTCCATTAGGCCAAATGCTGTCTGATATGTTTCATACCAATTGTTATGCCTCTCTTGGCACACTGATTCTGACTGCGGATTACTCCGTGTATCTAATCAAGATATTGAGTTCACAGCGGGTGTAATCGATCGAAAGGGATGCTTACTCCTCTTGGGCACCTGATTCCACCTCTGGTATGCCCAAGGGTCCATGTTTGCCCATCTCTCTGATTTGTATTTTTTAAGGTATTGTACTGTTCGTTAGCCTTTTCATATTTACAAAACAAAAGTACAATAAAATACGTGTGGCTATCACAGATTAGAAAATAATAAAAGGTTGGGGATGATCATCCATACCCCAAAGTGCCTGTGTTTAAACTTTGCGCTTCAATTTCAAACCCAACATATCTCAACCAAAATACTCCATGATATCAATATTGCTTAGCTAACTACAGCTTCATTAATATTATATACTGTTACAATCTGCTGCACGCTGTATTTCAAAATGAAGTCTTACTCTCAGCTAGTTACGAAAAATCCATGGTGTTAAGCTGTATATTTAGTTTGCAACGGGTGTCACTCGTAAACACCCGGCGCACGTGGTACTTTTTAATCGATATACACACTCTTTGTTTCAGTCATTCACAGAAACTTCTGGAACTAGCAGATAGAGGGAAATGCACATCTCTCTCTTTGCAACCTCTGTAGCGATGTTTTGTTGTGTATATCCTTTGGGATTGTTGGTTTCAGCGTATAGTAAGTATATTGTATATTTTGAGAATTTGTCATTTTATTAAACGAGTGTATAGTATATTGAAAAAAATATCTTTTTAATAGTACATGTACCTCTCCTACCCAAGGATTGCCAAGACATCCTTTGGTCAGGTCAAAAGTCGAGCGGTGTGTATACAATTTATCCCCATGGAACTGGTGGATTTAAGGTCTTCTGTGACATGAACACGGCAGGTGGCGGCTGGACGGTATATAAGAACAATGAAGTTTGAAATTCAATATATTTAAAGAGCAAAGCCTGTAGATATGTTTAAGTTTCTTACAATGTCATTGTGGACTGATGTAAGACATGATTAACTGAATTCTGATTAACTGGTTCAATCGGAATGGTTTTTAGGTTATTCAAAAAAGAAAAAATGGGAACGTTGGATTCAATAGATTTTGGAAGGAATACCAATATGGCTTCGGAAATATCGCTGGAGAACATTGGATAGGTACAGAGAGAGACAGAGAGAGAGAGAGAGAGAGAGAGAGAGAGAGAGAGAGAGAGAGAGAGAGAGAGAGAGAGAGAGAGAGAAACAGAGAGAGAGAAAGATATATACATACATATATATATATATATATATATGCATATATATATATATATATATATATATATATATATATATATATATAAAACCTACACCTACAGTTGATGACGTCTTAATATGAGTGAAAAATTATGGACGGGACGTAACACACACAAAGATATATATATATATATATATATATATATATATATATATATATATATATATATTGTTTGTTTGTTTTACGTCCCGTCGAGAATTTTTCACTCATAATGAGACGTATATATATATATATATATATATATATATATATATATATATATAAATTCTCAGGATTATTATTTTATCTATTACACAATGTACGAGTCCATGTACATAATTAATTACTTCCTATCATATTTTTTTTACATTGATGTATAGGAAATCAGCGAATACATCAGTTAACATCGCAAGGTTGGTACGAGCTCAAAATTGAGATGTCTGATTTCAAAAACAAGAAAAAATATGCGCTGTACCGAATTTTTTCTGTCGGAAACAAAGGAACTGGCTATCGATTGACTATCGGGGAATACGAAGGAAACGCAGGTAAATAAACAATATTACCTATTCAAACTGCTTAGTATCACTTTAAGGAATAAATGTGTATGTTTCATGGGGGTATAAAACTGCTGAAATCGAAGTAGCTTGTACTATCTTGTAAACGGAAATGGTCAAGGTAATTAACAGTATTCAGTCTCGTAATTCCTATAGAAAATACAAATCAGACAGATGGGCAAACACGGATCCCTGGTCATACAAAAGGTTTTCCTACGTCAAGATAAAAGATATTTTGCGTATCCCAGTGTTTCATCGAAAATTACAAACAATGAAATATCTAAGATGATAATTTCACATTTCCATCTATGGACTATGACAGGGAATGTGGTCATTTAGACAAAAACTGGATATTTGATACAAACTGTCATTTTCTACATGATCAGACAAATATACAGTAGACAGTTGGCGTAACCAAAAGGTTACATAATATTTTCTATAAAAAAAATTTTTTTAAAAATTACCTTCACTATAAACATGTACAAAGTTCATTACGAAACAGATTGTTTTCTGGCAACATACATTTTTCAATTAATTTTTTAATTCAATTCAAAATTTAAAAATTACTTATGCTATAAACAGTAACAAAATTCATTACGAAACAGATTGTTTTCTGGTCTGCATACATTTTTTAATAAATATGTTCATTCTTTGTTAATTAACTCTTCATACTCACGTACTATCTAAATTAAATCCATAACATGCTTTGACCCAACACTCAGTGTACTACTGTTTTGCTCTGAAAACGAAACGAAAGCCGATTCTAACAGGTCGATTTGAATCATTAAAATTGTAGTAAATTTGAAAACACAAATGATAATATGTGTTTGAAAATTTGTGTGTTTCATGCAAGATGCAGACTCGCACATGTACGCTCTCCACCAACAATCATTAAACATTTCAAACATTTCAATTGTTCTAGTTCACCAATCGTAGAAGGGTTATCCCAAACTTCTGACTATCTTTAACTGCAAAAGAAAAAAAAACAATAAAAAAACCCAAACAAACCAAAAATAAAAATTTAAAAAAAAAATTAAATAATCAAAAAAAACCCAAAAACAAAAAACAAAAAAAACAAAAAAACAAAAAACAAAAAAAAAACAAAAAAACCAAACAAACAAATAACAAAATAAAAATTAAAAAAAAATCAAAAAAAGAAAAAAAAGTGCATGCAGTTAAGGTTCGAATTGTAATAATGCTTTTGTGCATTTAAATACGTACATTGGGTTAGTAAAGTTCAGTTGGTAATGTACTGTTCGACAGAAAATTCAAATACTGATTTGATTTTAACGCAATTTGATGCGAAAATCAACGAAATCAGCCATTTCAATTGGATTGATGATATTTAGTGTAGATACGTGGGTAATACCAAGCTGATATTTAGTGTAGATACGTGGGTAATACCAAGCTGATATTTAGTGTAGATACGTGGGTAATACCAAGCTGATATTTAGTGTAGATACGTGGGTAATATCGAGCATATAATCAAGGTGTTTATATGGACTTTGCAATATGCTTTTATTTTTAAATTTTGACTCTTTATCTGCTCTGATGGGATTTTAAAATCATTCTTAGGCGACTCGATGGGATACCACAATGGATGCTCATTTTTCGCACGAGATCGAGACACCAATAAATGTTCCCAAAGATTTAAAGGAGGATGGTGGTATAAAACCTGTCACAATGCCAACCTGAACGGTTTGTATCTGAAGGGGCACCATTCATCGTTCGCGAATGGAGTAAACTGGTACCACTGGCATGGCCACCATTATTCATTAAAAACAACAGAAATGAAGATTAGAAGACAATAAATGAGGACTCTGCACAACTTCAAAATAAACACAGTCTCATTACTCAAGATCAGGATACAACTTATGTCTTTTCTCTATAAACAGTCTCATTTCTTCTCCGGTTTCGCTGTAGACCAAAACTACGGTACGAAATATTAACAAAGCCCGGGTTATGAAAAGAAATTGTAATTTCAACCAAACAGTGTATTGTATCTCAAAATCTGAAATAATTACTATTTACGTCAACCGAATTAAATCGAATTCTTTGGATTCCTTCTGACGACCTCTCGTGGAACTTACCCTATTTCACTCCTATTATCAATGTTTTGTTTATATTTATACATTTTATGACGTCATATGTTGCTATACAAAGTCCAATGTCTACCATCGTGTACCCCTTGGTGTTTAACATATTACGTTACACAGGCACCTTAATGGTTGGTTGATTGTATATTGTTTAATGTCCTGCTCGAGAATTTTTTATTCAAATGGAAACCATTGCCGCAAAACGTAGACGGGATTTTAATATCCCCCTTATATTTATTCTGACAAGGTACAAGTTCGCCCTTCTCATATATGTCCATCGCCTGACATAATCTAGTACAGATTTCATAACAGAGATGAAGTTCTATCGCCAATTGAATGACCGAGGTAAACTAAACTAGACTATAATTTAAAGAAGACGAAAAACTAGAACACGTAGATGTATTAAGTATAAGATGATCTATATCTAGTACTGCAAAGCTTGTTTGTAATTTTAAAAAATTGCAATAGTGCAGGTATATTTGTAGGAAAAATATTTTTTCCAGACGCCTGATTGATTGATTATATATATTGTTTAACGTCCCTCTCACGAATCTTTCACTCATATGAAGACGTCACCATTGCCGGTGAAGGGCTGCAAAATTTAGGCCTATGCTCGGTGCTTATGGCCTTTGAGCAAGGAGGGCGTCTTTTACGTGCCACACCTGCTGTGACACGGGGCCTTGGTTTTCGCGGTTTCATCCGAAGAACCGCCCCAATTAGTCGCCTCTTACGACAAGCTAGGGGTACTGAGGAGCTATTCTAACAACGCGGATCCCCACGGGGACAGACCCTAATTAATGCCACGCTCGATTAATGTCAAGCTCGGTGTAAAAGAAAACAGCACTATAAAATTCAAGTAGCTGTAAACATGAAGTCTAACTTTTAGGTCTGGACCAATTTTCTTCAATGCTAGAACGGCGTTTCAGTTATCAATACCCCTTTTCTAGATGATTATACGATCCAGCTATTCACAGACAGCGCAGGGGTGACAATGGTAGATTTGGGATCAACTTTAGCGGCATATGGGCATGGGGGTCCTGGCAAACACAATGGTCTACATTAGGCATCACCAGGAACATGACCGGTCGCGGTAGCTCATTGGTTAGAGCGTTCGCTTAGAAATCGGGAGGTCGTGAGTTCGAGCCCCGCTCGTGCCATGACCGTGTCAAACCTAAGACGCAAAAATAGGTAGTAAAAATAGGTAGTGATTGCTCCTTCGCCAAACGCTCGGCATTTAAAAGTGAGAATCACGGGTCTTTCTGATATAACCTTAAAAACGGAGGTCCTATGTCACGTTAGGCGTTGGCACGTTAAAGAACCCTCACTGCTATGGCCCTGAGAGCTAGGCATAGGTCTGGATTTGTGGTGCTTCACCTACAGCTAGTGACGTCTCAATATAAGTGAAATATTCTCGACGAGACGTAAAACAAAACAAAAAAAACAAAAAAAACACCAGGAACATGACGTTCTTGGAACTCTTTCCAGTCATATTTTATTTGATGGCATCCATACCTCCAAAACTCCAAACTTCTGTTTCACAGTGATTACATGTCCGTAGTCCACATTATCAACAATTCCGCAAGTAACCCCCCCCCCCCCCCCCCCCCCTTGAGTCATGTCTCTGATAGGCAAATTCGTGCTTCTTACATTACAACACAACATCTATATTCATGCTACTCATATATCAACCAAATGTAACTCTACTGCCGATGCATTATCTTTTTCACAGTGGGCCAGATATCGTCCCCCCGCGCCAGAAACAGATTTCTTCCCCACCTTTGTGCCCCGCTATCTATGGGGATGGAAGAAGGACCATCAAGACTCTTGCATAACTCGCTGTCCACCAATACTCGTTTAACCTATAATACCGCACTACAGTAATTCCAAACTTTTGCATTTAGTTCAAATTGTCCGACCAGTGGCCTGTTCCACAAGACCAGCTCTTACACTATCTAGTATATTTGTCTATTCGGGGGCAGTGCTTTTAGAACAGCTCAACTCCACATCAATACAATCTCCAATTTTCATAAACTCAAGGGCTATTCAGACACCACTAAGATTTACATTGTGACCAAAACCTTGCATGGTATTCGAAGATCTCTGGGTGCTAAGAAGGACCCCCAGGATCCCAATTTACCTACACCTTCTTACCAAAGTTATTCATATTTTACCAATTATTTGCAGATTCCCTTATGAATCATTCCTTTGCTGCTGCTTACTGTTTAGCTTATTTCGGATTACTACGAGTTAGCGAACCTTTAGATAACCAGCTGCCAGACATTCACTGGCAACAAACCCGGCCACATTTCTCCCACAATTCCCAAGTCCAAAACTGATCAGATAGGCCAGTCAACCACTGTCAAAATCAACAAACAAAGACATGGAGCTTTCTGTCCAGTGGACTTGGTCGTGGCTTACATCAGACTAAAACCTCCAGTCTCAAGCATTCTACCGGTGCATGTCATTGACAAACCTATTACACGGTTCCAATTCTAAGCCATTCTGCAAACATGCTTGAAGTACCAGGTCACTACAGGTCACATAGCTTTCGGATACGCATGAACACTGAGTTAGCCAAACAAGGTGTTCCGGATAGTCAGATCAAAGCTATGGATAGATGGAATTCCAATCCTATTTAACTTGCGTTCGTCCCATCGTTTTAGCTAGTCCTCTATGCAAATTATCCCCTTACACTTAATTAGCAAAACCTAACTCATTTCAGTTTTCATTGTCTAACCAAACCCAAGTATTCCAGGTGGAACTATCTGGATAATCGGATCGTCCACACCATACTGGACCGGGCTGGCTATACAGCAGAGACCGGGGGTGGGGGTGGGGGGGTCTGAGTATAACCTACCTGCAGAGATCACTTGTAGTGGTATTCGGGGCCTCAGGTGGGATCAAGTAGAAGAGAGCATTACAAACATGGTTAACACTGTCCCCGCTCCAGACTTCCTCCTGTTTCATGCAATTTCTTTCAAAGTTTTCACTAACAATGTACGCTATATAGGCAACAACTGAATTTATCTGGTCAGAATTACTCGCTCCAAGCTATTGGCGCCATGGACCTTTACGGGATGGGCCCAAAATCAACAAAAAAAAGTGTAAGGGCAATAAAATAATGCAAAAGTTCATGGACTCAGAGATGCACGGTTTTTACATTGACCATGACCACAATGTCAAGTACACAGAGATTCGCTATTCCGCCAGCATAGCACTCATCTATCTATTCTAGGCAACCAAAATGTCTGAGCTCAGGTTTAAAATACCACTCACCTTTCTTCTTCTTCTTGGTAGAGGCACCCAGTCAAAATTGACTATTATGTGACCCATTTATCTTCATTGCTAAGTTTCCTTGCTTACGTTTCCTGGTTAATTAATGCTGTCACATTTTTGCGTTTTTAAATCAGTCTCTACATGGCTAGTGTTTGTTGTCCTGTAAAAGGCCAATATCAAATTTATTGTGGGGGACATTGTCCCAGTGTCTGTGGCGGACTGGCTGTTCTCCCAGCTGCTACTAAATAAGACGGTAGATATTTAATTTTACCACCAGAAGATCACTTAACTAGGTCAAGGGTCAGTAGAATTTTTATGGACATACTCCGGAATAAGTTGGTAAAGTTTATTCAGTGGGACTCAGAGCTATTTCATAGCTGGGGTCACATCCACCTCCCAACCAAGGGAGGGATACTACAGGCTGGTGAATATTTGGACAACTGTAGGAGGGTCCTCAGTTTGATCTTACATGCTTTAAACCAGGTAGCACTTAGGAGACAGGCGAGATGCGCAGAGATCATCTATCTTACCTTATAACGTGTTCACCTGTTCAAGTTTGGACACTTATGTCCACATAGGGCACCCGGTGTTGCCCCTACGTTAATTATTAAATTGGTATACGGGCCGCTTCCCCAGTTCCCCACACAACATTTTCCACCATACATGGGTATTGTGACATCCTGTTATTGTTTTGCATCTGATAAAGTTTAATAATCTGTATCACTCTTGTTAACCCTGTTGCTAAGCAGGGATTACAGGGCAGCCAGTTAAGGTTTGACATCTCTCCATTTATTAAGCAAGGGTATTGTATTTCAAATTTCTAGGTAGTAGGTCCAATGTCTCCTGCTGACTGCTCTCTCTCTCTCTCTCTCTCTCTCTCTCTTTCTCTCTCTCTCTCTCTCTCTCTCTCTCTCTCTATATATATATATATATATATATATATATATATATAGTATTACTGGACAAGTGCCACCAGTAGATAGCCAAAAGCCTCCGCAGTCTTGGGCTAGGTCAAGGTCAATCAAAACAACTCTGTTATCAATTTCCACATTGCATGCGTACTGTGTGGTTCAATGCTTGTTAACAGGAAATGAATGCGGATTGCTTGATTAAATATTGTTTAACGTCCCGCTCGAAAATCAAAATAGTGAATTCTGAACCTATCAAAAGTAAGCGATAAGTCAGTACTTGACCATACTCTGCCACCTGCAGTGTTTATGTCACAGAAGACCTTAAATCTTTTCCTTGGATATAAATTGTATAGACACTGCTTTTTTCTACCTAACCAAAGACTATCAATACACTGCGTAAATGCTGACGAAGAAAGAATTTTTTGAAATTACAGTCCCTGATATATAAACTGCTGGTAGAATGAATGGTCTTAAAATCGATCAAACTAAAAATTGAAACAAATGGTATTTGTGAATACGGAGATAATCTCGGAGAACTTGCATTCCATTCTTTAAATAAACAGTCTTTGAATCATTACGTTAAAGTTAAAATGGTATTTATGTCAAAAGCAATTTACAAAACATAGAAACGGTTTTCCTTCAAAAAAGTAAGGAAACTGAGATTTATTCAGGTCATATATGATACATAGCCATATACCACGTACCATCCCACCATATGTTTGAGCATCTAAGGCTCGTGTAAAATGGAATTTAATTTTTTTTTCAAAACTTAAAAACAAGAGAAATGTGGTTGACCCATTTGATCTAAAATACCGATGCTAACAGCTATACAGCCGCAGATGGTGTAAAATTAAAACTCAATAATCACCACATTGCATGCGTGATGTATGTTTCAATGCGTGTTAAGTTTCTATACGTGTTAATAGGAAATGAATGCGGAAAATTAAGGCAATATACTTTCATACTTTCCATATCCAAAAAACAAAGTACTGAAATCCGAGCTTTTAATTTGAAATTATCTGTCAAGTTGGGTCAAATATTTGTTACAGTTATGTTACTATATTGCATGGATAAACTTTCATTGAAATTAGCCTAATATGCAAGTGCTTTTAAAATTGGAAGAAAAACCAATGAAAGAAACGTTTACATATAAAAGTAAAAAAGAAAAATAAATAAATAAAAATATAATTAGTAGTAATATTTTAGTACATGTTTTTCAACAACACATGCCTTCTTCAAATTGCCTTTTGTATAACACCTGCCTAATTCAAATTGTCTTTTTATGAACCTCGTAAAATGACTAAAATATTGTTAAAACTGCGTGAAACAACCAATCAATCTTTTGTATGAAAATCCACATATGCAATATAAATATTAAATGTATTCAAGTAAAAATCTGTTTTGTCATGAATATTTGGACTATTTAAAATATTTTTAAAACAGGAATGCCGAAACAACAAATATGCTCAAAAACTCATTTCTGGAGGTTAAAGTTTGTGTTAACCATTACACAGTACATCTAGATATCATTAGTATGAAATTGTAACACAATGTACTACATCTATCATAACTATACGTCACCTACACATAGCATAAAAATGAAAGCTTTAATTTAAGAATAAGCAAACAAGTGAATATGAACATCTGGTAGACCTTCTTCTTCTTCTTCTTCCCAATAATGGCCACCATCGACATGTTGATTATTTTGCCATATGGATGCGCATGCGGTGGGGTTTTATAAACAGGGTAACCTTGAATACAAATCCACCACAATTTTCTTCAATGTGCATGTTACTTGTAAAATAATAGTAAGTTTAATGTAAAACTGCATTGCAATCTAAAATTCTTCAGTCCAGAATTAACATGAATACAAACAGGCACATCATTACTTTGTGACGACGTTGCTCTCAAAATTAAGGAAAGTTCTGCACAAACCTAAAACACACTGTACATACACCAAACAGCATTTAGACATATTTATCTTTCACTGTTACGTATTCTAAAGAAATGAACACAATATATCAATGTTTATTACACAAAAATTTCAAGGTTTGGCAAACAAATTCATTGAAATTAAATAACATTCACCATATAACTAAAACACACTGTATACACATCAAAACAGCATTAAACATCTTCAGCTCTCACAGTTACGAAATGTAAAATATCGATGTTTATTGCACAGGAATTTCAAGGTTTGGCAATTAAAATCATTGCAATGATTAAAAAAAATATTTTAAAAAAGAAAATATTACAAAGATGTGTGTCCATGTGGTGTACATTAAAACCATTCACTAATTTCATTTTTGACAACTACATAATACATAAAAACCATAGCATTGCGTCAATGCAAAACAAGTTTACTCAAGTTTGGCAATGAAATGTATTGTAGCAATGTAAAAAATCGAAAGTTGCTGGTGTCGAATTGTGAACATACAAACAAAATCGAACAATTTTCATTTGAATAACTATATATTATAACTGTGAAGCTTCTACGTTGAGGCTGTTAATTATTATTATTATCATTATTATTTATTTATTTATTTTATTTATTTATTTATTTTTATTTCATCAGGGTCTTTGAGCAGGGAGGGATCTTTATCGTGCCACACCTACTGTGACACGGGGTCTCGGTTTTTACGGTATCATCCGAAGGACCGCCCCATTTAGTCGCCTCTTACGACAAGCAAAGGGTACTGAGGATCTATTGTAAACCGGTTGATGATTTGTGTGCCTACAGCCAAGAAATAAGAATATTTTTTATGAAATATAATATTAACCACTTTTTAAAACCTTCACATAGTATAAGCGATACAAAATGTCAACGACTACGTGTATTAATATATGCCAGGAGATGTGTAAAAGGTCATCTGTGTTATGGGTCAGAATAAATCTTCGGCGTTGGACATTTGAGCGAAACCGCAGGACAAAAGAGCGAAAAAAATAGTACGTTTGAGCGACAAAATAGTAGACATTTGAGCGACAAATTTTTAACCCATTTGAGCAAAATTTCATATTCGGGATAGACATTTGAGCGAAACTTCATATACGGGGAATACAGTTTTGATTTATTTCTTTGAGGGGTTCTTGGATATCTATCCAAGGGTACGTGTAAATCTGGAACGACATACTTCACCATTTGCATACTTCTGATAAAAGTCCATCAAATAATCAGATTTTTCCCTCTCCAGCCTAGACATCGGCGCTGTTTCATTGATGTTTCTAATTTTGATGTACGTAGTTGTTTGTACTTTGGTTATAACATCCAAGAACGTATAAATTGACGGGTGACTACAATAAAATTGTTCATTAAAGTGTGAATGAAACGATTCTGGACCATTATTTGTTCTGCTCCCAGAGTCTTCCTTTTACAACGCAACAGGTATTGCATCATCTTTATATTGAACTCTGACGAACTTGTTTCTAAAATTAGAACATCTAGAATTTTGTCGAGGTTATAGAAGTTGTACAATGTATTACACAACACATAAAAAAAATCCTTCGGACGTTTTAAGTAACTCAGTCCTTACTTAATCATGCAACAGGTCATTTATTAATGAAAGGGCTACTACTATTTTTTTTTTAATTTAGTTCCAGTATGTTCAAATATCACAAAGGTATGTTTGCAGTATGAACCTTACGCATGCGAGATAATGTGCTTTCAAATTGCACTCCATTATCATATAAAGGACAGATAAGAGTACTTTCCCATAAAATGCATATAGAACGCGTTTGATATGTGAAATCTGCCAATGATATTTTATGTACTAACGGAGTATTTTTTTTTTCCGTTACCATTAGTGCTATCCAAAAAATAAAAAATGAGGATAAATGAACAATTTGCAATATTGCAAGAATGTTCCTCGACGTTTTGAAGTCGTTTGGACAAGTAACTTGTTCGAGTCTACTGTCCTCAACGAACATTTCAGTAAGCGGATTCATTATCCCTTCTAAAACCACGCCCTCGTACTAAACTGTATAGTGAAAAACGGATCGTTGTGTCATTAACCCAGCGGAACTGCCTCCCGATCCAGCTTTGATTCGAACATTCATTAGCTGTTTTAAAAAATAAACTTAAAACTGGGGATGGCAATCGGTAAAAATTTTATAACCTGTTAATCGTAAATTCCTTCGACCGATTAACCAGCCAAACAAACAAAAATAGGTGGGGTTTTTTTTTTTTTTTTTGGGGGGGGGGGGGGGTTGGGGTTGGGGGGGGGGGGAAGGTTTGTTGAAAATTATTCAAGACATATTCATACAAACTAAATTGCAAAGAAAAAATGTTTCATTATGATAATCAGAATTCTTTAGTTTTAATTGATGCTTTAAAAAAAAACATGAACATAACGTTTAATTCGCGAGTTATTATAGTCGAATTTGAACAAAGTTGTGGTTGATATCGCTTTTGCATTCTAGTGTTGTTGTGTTTTTTTTGGTTTTTTTTTTGTTTTGTTTACGTTTTGAATGATTTCATCAAATACTGATGATGGCAGGCGCACTTCTTAGTTTATTTGTAAGAAAACCAACAGTAGAAAAAATCCTCTCTGACGGCAGAGATGTTCCAGGGATTGCTAAATATTTCCGCGCTAAAACTGAAAGTTGTGGGAATTTTGCGTTATTATCATTCCACCACTGAAGGGCGTCTGTCGTAAATATAATTCCTGGTCATGTTATGTATATTTCAATTATTTATTCCTCCAAAATATTGAAATGTACATATTCAAAAAAAAAAATATGGTTAACCGATTATACAATTTGTAACCAATTATCATCTTTCCAACAGAATTGTCGGTGAACCGTTGCTATCTCTACTTAAAACATATCTTTTAAAGCATGCATTTAATTTTAATCTTTTATTTATGTATGTAAACAGTTGTCTTTACCAAAACAAAAAGCAAACAAAAAATAAAAATAAATAAATAAAAAAAACACACAATACACCAACCATTTACAGTATTGCCTACTCATAGTTGATATTACAGCCTCTGTTTAATATCGTTCCATGCCCTTTTTTATGGATTTATAGTTCTTTGCCTTAGGTTTGTTTTACGTGTAAAGAGCTTTAATGTCATTGTGTTGACAGGACAAGGTGCTCTATAAATGTACACTAATAAGAATAATTATATTCCAGGTAGTTAGTGTACGACCTATGATCAAAATTTCCGACTGAAAACTCCAGAATACAGTACATGTTTTATGGTGATAAATGTGGGTTGTTAGTACCACCTGAATGTTTTTGCGTCATTACACAAAGTACTTCTGATGATAATGCTTGTTTTGATTATTTCGTTTTTTAGAAATGTATGATATCTGTACAAATACTTCGAAAAAACAAAAAAAACAAAACAAAAAAAAAACAAAAAAAAACCCCAATAAATGATGTTATTGTAAAATTGATCGTTTTATGAACTGGACGTTTTTAAAATTCAATATATTCAGATGATAATACCGAAATTGCTCGTTATACTTTATTTCAACTTAGCAATTGTGAATATGACCTTAAAATAACACAAATTCTCATGAAGCTTTAGTTAGACCTTTTAATACTTCCCTGACTGTCCAATGGCACAATAAGTATTGCGTGTGAATTGTGTTGCACAGGAAGAGTATGTCTTTGGTTACAAACGAATCACATTAAAATAAAATTTGATATATTCCAATATTTTTGCATCACAATTTTCATTTGCATAATGCTGACGATGATGAAAACACGGCTTTGTTTCTTGCTTGCTATTTTTGTGCTGGGAAATGCTGCTGACATTTACAAAAGGAAGCGTAAGTGTCCATTATCAGTAAAAAAAAAAAAATAAACCTCCATTTGACGTGAAATAGTTTTACCTCGGCATCACTGGCATCAAATTTTTTGATAGAAAATTTCTAATGATTTAAATTTGGTGAAGTTGGTAACAAATCTGGTAAGTTTGCGTTCCAGTCATATAATGTTTAGGATAATAATCAGTGGTGGATCTAGAGGGGCTTACGTAGACTGCATATTTTTAACAATAGTGGTTACTTTTGTCATTTTGGGGTCTCCAATCCATTCCCTTTATCGCACGGAAAAAGTACAAACTTAAGTTGCAACGCTCTCTCCCCGTTCTGAAATTTTCTGGATCCACATTAAATAGTTATTACGGTGGGATGGGGGGTTTAAATGTAATTTTATTTTTTTTTCAATTACGCATAATTTTCTATTGTTTTCTCTTCTTTTTTTTTTGTTTTTTGTTTTTGTTTTTTTTTTTTTTTTTTTTTGTTTGTTTTTTTGTTTGGTTTTGTTTTTTTTTTTTTGGTTTTTTTTTTTTGGTTTTTTTGTTTATTTATTTTGTTTTTGTTTTGTTTTGTTTTTTTTTTTTTTTTTGGTTTTTTTTTGTACATATAAAAACTACACGAATACAATCAAATCATATATGAGTATGCAGAGGAGTGAGGGAAAGGAGAGATGAAGGAACGAGTACATCTTGCAATATCAACACAATACTTCAGCCATAAAATGATAATATTTTGTTCTCGTATATCACTACATTATTTTCAATACAAGCTAAAATAAAGATTTTCTTTGTAATTGTTACGAAAATCCAGGCAACTTTGCGTCGAAACGTAAACTTTCACCAATGTCAGTATTTGCACGTTTTCCAGAATCAAAACATGAAGGTTTTGCGAGAAGTGGATGTAGGTTACGCGTATCAATTTCTTTAAAGAGAATAATTCAAATCATCCCTGAAGCATCATTATTAACACACCGTGGTTCGTGTTCCTACGCGAGAAAAAATATTGCGATAAATAGAACACCGTTGCATACATTTTTTGTTCACACCTTTGATTGAAATTTGTTTTAAAAGACATTGAAATGATTAAACCTATTAATTATTTCATTTTTATTAAACTTATATTTCTTTCAAAACTTCACTGACTATTCATTTTATTGACGTACACTTGAAAAAAAAAAATGAAAATAAGTTTTAGTTGGGACTTTCTGGAATCACGTCAATGACAATGGATAATATTGCTTTAATTTATATAATCAGCAAAACTGGAACAGGAGCTTTATTGAACAAAGTTTTTGTTCTTCGAATTACATTTTTTTAAATTCTATTCTCGAGTGTTTTCTTGGTTAGTGAAGGGGGAGAATCAGTTTACTGTTTATCTGATTATTTTTATGATAGAGTTGATGTCGAGCTTTTGATTGATAAACCAATCAACAAATTAGTTAGTACATTGTTACAACCTTGAATAAGTTGATAGCCAAATTAAAACAACGAAATGCATCACACGAATGAGATATAAGAAGAAAAGTGCGGGCCATATACAGTGAATATACCCATAGAATTAAACCTGATGATTATCATCAATATAAAGAGTTCAGATGAAAAACATTTGTATGTGTTTACTGACTCCACCTGTAAGCCTTCTTACTACAGCTAAATATAAAGCTAAAGTCGTCAACAATGTTGTGTTTGGGTGTTCCTTACGAATAGTCCAAACACTTTTTATTTGTCATGGTGACTGATGGGGGAAAAAAATCAAAGCACGTGAGTCGATAGATCTTTTCAACAGCCGAAAATCGGTACCGGACAACTCACACAAAGGTACAATTCACTGAAAGTCAACTCATCGACGCGACAAGTCAGAGAAAGACAACTCGTGGATGACGATAAAACTCATCATCGTCACAGTTTGAATTTTCTTATGTTTACAGAACTTAATTTTTTACAGTTCGACAAAGTGCATGATGCAACTACGCCGCTCCAAAGTGTTCTATGTAGTGATGACGATTCCAACACTACATAGAATACTTTGAGAAAAACCTTCATCGGTCATTCCAAAAGTGATTTGAAACGTGACAAATAATATGACAAAATAACCTCGGCATGGAAGAAGCCCGGTCACTCCGTTGAGTGCTGGATCCTGTATGAACGAGTTTTAAAAAGCCAATGACCCCCGCACAATATCTTTTTGTAAAAGTGTGTCATAAACGCTTCTTGTGTCTTGTCAGCGTATCACACCCCGACATTTGCAAATTTACTTCTTCTCTCGAAGGAGAACAGACCAGAACTTAAGTGGTTGCAAGTTCCATAGTGTGTGTTGAAGAGATAAATCTTTCCCGCAAGAAAATTATAGGAAACAAAACAAATATAATATAGTATCTTCATATTCGTTAAGTGTAGAAAACAGAAACTATCTAAAATACATTGAGGACTTGGTAATACAATTCTTAATGATTGATTTTATGTTGGTTAACGTCCCGCTCGAGAATCTTTCACTCATATGGTTGATTGATTGATTATATATTGTTTAACGTCTTGCTCGATAATATTTCACTCATATGGAGATGTCACCATTGCCGGTGAAGAGTTGCAAAATCTAGGCCCATGGTCGGCACTTATAGCCTTTGAGCAGGGAGGGATCTTTATCGTACTACACCTGTTGTGACACGGAGCCTCTTACGACAAGCAAGGAGTACTAAGGACCTATTCTAACCCGGATCCCCAAGGGATCAATTCATATTGAACATTTAATATTGTGTTAAATGAAATAATAAAAACATAATCAAAATTGGCTTTCCTTTTCTTCGACTAGTTTCGATGAGTGTCGATAAATTGTCGTATCTATGAGATGTCCATTTTTTGACTTGTCTAATCTGCGAGTTATCTTCTCGATAAGTTATCTGTCAAGGATTTTTCTCTCCGATGAGTTGTCTTTCGCAGAAAATACATATTTGCACTGGCCAAGGAATTTTGAACACTGGTATATCTAATGTTTTGGGGTTATTTTTCAGCATTTATGTCAGCATTATTGCCTCAAGACTGCCAGGATATTTTATGGTCAGGAACAACAGACAGCGGTGTATACACCATCTACCCGAAAGGCACCGGGGGGTTCCGAGTGTACTGTGATATGAAAACAGCGGGCGGAGGCTGGACGGTTGTTTGAATGTTTCTTTTATCCATTTTCTTCTCATTCTGAAAGTTGTATATTTTGCACATTTTGCGGAAGCGTAATATATAAAGCAAAAGACATTAAATGAGGCTATTATACAAAGTACTGTAATTTGAAATAATGCCCGTATCTCTAAAGTTAGAAATTTTTATATCAAACTAATGTTATTAAACTTTACCTCTGGAAAAATCCGGATGATAAAAATGAATCTGTAAAACACTATTTCATTGACCCAGTTCTTCTCATAACAAGATCTCATTTCAAAGATTTTAAAGATTCAAAGTTTTATACAGGAGTATATTGGTAAATATCTTTGAAATTTTCAAAACAAAGGATTGCTTATATCTGTGAAAGTGAAACCTTAGCATCGTTATATAGTGTAGATTCGAGTCTGTAATCCTGACCCTCTGTGATCAGGTTATGGGTTAACAATCTTGCACAAAAATATAAAAGGGAGAGCCTTTAAAATATTTTCAATAACAATACGTTTCAATTTGACAAAACACGGTGCACGTGCAGTGTAGATTAAAGTCATAGCAACTAAGGTCACGGCCTTGAGCGCTATGTGTAGGTCATAATTTGTAGTACTTCACCTAAACCCTGGTGACGTCTCTACATGGGTGAAAACTTGCATTAGACGTAAACAATATTCGAATAAAAAAAAAGATAAAAAACAAAACAAAAAACAAAAACAAAAAAAACATGCTCTTGTAATAATGTACTGAATAATAAGAATAGAATGAAATTAAACAGTAATTTTGTAGTAAAAGCTACATGTAACTAACTTTCGTGGAACTGTGGTCTGGACGTCATGTTAGCGTTAATGTTCGCATCTTGCGTTCTGTTAATCTCGTTTTGATGTTACAGTTGGTAACACTAGTATTGTGTGTAAGGTTAATGTTTCAATAGTGAATTAGAATAAGAGACACTTTAAGATAAACTTGATTTAGTCTTATTTCTACAAGGGACTTTCTGCAGTTGTATCGTTTTTTAAATTTTATTTTTATCTTCAAAGGTTTTCCAAAAACGGAAAAATGGACGCGTGGGTTTCAACCGGAGCTGGAATGAGTACAAGTATGGTTTTGGAAACATTGGGGACGAATATTGGTTAGGTATGTAGCCGTTTTGATTTGATATGTTCATATTCCTAATTAAAATAGTGGTTATTCAACATTTGTAGCGTCGGTGGCCTAGTGGTTAGGCTGTTAGACTTTCAACCGAAAGATTTTGGGTTCGAGTTCTGGCCGCGGCAGGACCAACGTTGTGTCCATGGGAAAGGCAATTTACACTAATTTCCTCACTCCACTCAAGTGTAAAAGGGGTACCTGTCTATAGACAGTGGAAGATATTGTTAGATTTAATTTTGATTTTACTGTAATTGATACATTTAGTTTTTGATTGTGATGTAATTAATACATTTTTATTTTTGATTTTGATGTAATTAATACATTTTTACTTTTGATTTTGATGCAATTTATACATTTTTATTTTTGATTTTGATATAATTAATACATTTTATTTTTGATTTTGATGTGATGCAATTTGTAAATTTTTAAATCAGATTTGGGCTAGAAGGAGCGCCAGCTTGTCCACACATCTTGCATGGGATGTGTTTTTATCAAATATATACATTGTAGGACATCAACATTGATTAATTTAACGGACTTACGAGATGGAATACTGTTAGTTATCTTGGCCTTTTCATATAAGGTAAAGAAAATAAACACCAGTTTACATATAGCAATGTTTCAGATAACTGTAATTTACAATTATTTTGGTAAAATGAGTCTTTTTTTTTCTTTTTCTTTTTAATTATTATTATCATTATTATTAATTTGATAATATATTATTATTAAATAGTCTTTGCAATGGAATCAAGCTCTAAAATCATAGAAGACTTTTCCCACCAGTACTGTACAACAGGTTTTTTTTCCGCGGGAGAAAATTTTGGTGACTTCTAGCTCATAGTTAGACAAATGATTTCAGCGGAAAATGTTTTGGCAGACACAGAGTTCCAAACCATAAAACTGAAAAGTATGGTAGAGTTAATTACTAACCTGTAAAACGTTTCACACTCGTTAGAAACAGGCATCAAATATGTATTTTGTTTACCTCCCATGCTGAAAAATGTTACCATTTGGCTAAAAAAAATGTACAGAATTGTTTTACAAACGTACATATTATGATAGTAGAGACATTTCAGTGCGAACTTTATTGTCAAAGATATATACCAAACCGATAAAATAAACCAAAATTATCAACCGCGCAAAACAAAAGCGCTATATGGTAAAAACACACAAGTAAAGTAAATCAAAGTCATGGGCTTTTCTTTACAGCAAACTGTAATATTTTCACATAAATTTAAGTCAAAAGAAAATTTGAAAGAACGACAATAGATTTCAACTTCACAAATTTCAATTACGCAAATTCTATGATCATTAAGGTTAAGGTAATGATCGTAATCTCTATAGAAAATACAAATCAGGGAGAGGGGCAAACACGGATCCCTGGACGTACCAGAGGTGGGATCAGGTGCCTAGGAGGAATAACGATCCCCTGTTTACCTGTCACACCCACCGTGAGCCCTACATCTAGATCAAGGGAGTAGTCCGCAGTCAGAATCAATGTGCTAAGAATGACCTAACAATTGCTATGAAATACGTCAGACAGCATTTCACGTAATGGAAGGTTGTACAGGCAAACTAGTTCAATATAACGACCATAAAATTTGCGAATACTGACCTTAGATGAGACTGTACAAACCATCAACTTCTTTGTAAGTGGCCTGCCTCGATTTAAAACTGATCATATGCAGAACACGCTCTTGCTTGTCGAATCAGTTGGGAGATATAAACACCATATGCAGGTGATAATGGAATATTGCTACATAGATAAAGGAAGATGACGACAGATAATTGGAAATCATCCCGTTTGTCACGAGGTTGAGTAGTTAGTTTGCCAGCAGCATCTATTTTCAATACAATACAAGCTACCACTAGGTTGATTGCTGTCTTACATGTTTCAGACCAATTTACACAGTAATTATGACCACAAATTACTCCGTTTTACCTGATCAAGAAAAAGAGCTCCCGGTATGTGTCACGTCAGCAAGAGATGCTTACTCTTACTAGGCACCTGATCTCATCTCTGGTATGTCCAGGAGTCGGTGTTTGCAATACTCTTGATTTTGTGATCTTTGCAGAATTTATGAGATTTATCACTGTTCGTTGTCTTATTTGAAAATACCGTCTGTTGCTAAGTAAAATAACAGAGTGTAAGAGGGTTCAATGTAGTGTCAAGCAAACTAAATGAGTCAGGTTTTCCGCCACACTCAACAATTTTTCAGTTATCTGGTGGCGTCCAGTTTATTTTGTTGGTGGAGGATAGAACCCAGATACAATGTACCTGGGAAGAGACCACCGACCTTCCGCAAGTAAACTGGCAAACTTGCTCACATAACGGCCGAGATTCGAACACGCGCCGACAGAGGTGAGAGGCCTTGTGATTTTGAGCCCGATGCTCTAACCACTCGGCCACGGAGCCCCCCCCCCCCCCCCTTCCAAAAAAAAAAAATCGAAAGACACAGAATGTAGTATGATACGTCTATAACTGTATTAAATTCTTTATTTTTCCAAATCTGTTAATTGTTAAAAAAAAACATTAAATCGATTCTGTTTTAAGATTTATCTTATGTAATATGCAGTATTTGAAGAAAATAATTAATAGTGCTTCTACAAAGTCTTACATTTATCTGTTGTAAATTCTTCATTCACAAAGTCCGTGGTACTTCTAGGCAATCGACGAATTCATCAGCTGACGTCACAAGGATGGTACATGTTACGGGTGGATATGTCCGACTTCGCAGGCAAGACTAGATATGCGGAGTATCGGGTGTTTTCTGTCGGAAACCAAGACAGCAGATTCAAAATCAAGGTGGACGAGTACAGAGGAAATGCTGGTGAGGATTCTAGTCTGTGTCAAGAAGGGACAATAGTACCATATAATCCTTTACTTCACGTTTCAATGCTTAGACAAACTTTAAAAATTCAACATTTCAATATTTCAGGGAATGCAATGGCATATGTGAATGGAGAGCCCTTTGTTACAAGAGACAAAGATAGGAATAATTGTTCTAAACAGTACAAAGCCGGATTTTGGTACAAAACGTGTCACCAAGCTAACCCAAATGGTCTGTACCTGAAAGGGCATCATACGTCTTTTGCGGATGGTGTGAACTGGCGTCCGTGGCATGGTTACCATTACTCGCTGAAAACCATCGAGATGAAAATCAGAAGACTGTAGAAAACTCATTCCGCTGCCTAGACAGACGAGGACTGCAGGAAACAATTTCTTCTTTGAATAAAACGAAAAAACTTTGAAATTTCATTGTATCATCAAAGGAATTTTGAAAATATGAGGAGAGTAAAAATCTCTTAATATGAAACTACCTTCACCTCAACACTGATCTAACTCTTATCACAGACACCTGATATGGATATTAAACAGATGCTAGAGTTCGTCACTGACAATATATTCGTAGTGTTTGGTGATTGGGTCTTCCAACAGTCTGTTGAAATTCTAATGGGTACGAATTGTCCCCCTTTGTTAGCTGACCTGTTTTTATATTCTTATGAAACAGAATACATTCAAAGGCTTCTAGGGGGCCTCCGTGGCCGAGTGGTTAGAGCATCGGGCTCAAATTCACAAGGCCTCTCACCTCTGTCGGCGCGTGTTAGAATCTCGGCCGCGGCGTTATGTGAGCAAGATTGCCAGTTTACTTGTAGAAGGTCGGTGGTCTCTTCCCAGGTACATTGTATCTGGGTTCTCTCCTCCACTAAAACAAACTGAACGCCACCAGATAACTGAAAAATTGTTAAGTGTGGCGGAAAGCAATAAATAATCAATCAATCAAAGGCTTCTACAAAAGAAAAAAAAATCTTTTGCTGTGGCCTTCGATTCGACATTTAGATATATCGACGACGTTTTAACTATGAGTACTGATCATTTTCATTCATATGTTGATTCGATATATCCCAGTGAACTTGATATAAAAGACACCACAGTCTTCCGCATTTTCGTACTTAGATATTTACTGCAAATTGATGCTGACGGCAAACCAACAACTCAACTTTACGACAAACGGGATGATTTCAATTTCTCCATCGTCAACTTCCCTTATGTAAGTGGCAATATTCCAATATCACCTGCATATGGTGTTTATATCTCCCAACTGATTCGATACGCAAAAGCTTGTTCTGCATATGATCAGGTTTTAAATTGAGATAGGCTTCTAAAAAAGAAGTTGATGTTCCAGGGTTTGTACAATCTCATCTAAAGCCAGGATTTCGCAAAATTTATGGTCGCTATAACGACCTAGTATGCCAATACAACTTCCTATTTTGTCAAATGCTGTCTGACGTGTTTCATATCAATTGTTAGGCTGTTCTTGGCACACTGATTCTGACTACTGATTACTCCGGCTACGTGATCGGGATGTAGGGCTCACGGAGGGTGTGACCGGTCGACAGGGGATGCTTACTCTTCCTAGGCACCTGATCCCACCTCGGGTATGTCAAGGGGTCCGTGTTTGCCAATTTCTCTTATTTGTATTTGTTGTAGGAATTACGAGATTGAATATACTGTTTGTTATATTAACCTTTAAATTACTACCCTACCCGTTTCTGATTTTATTTGGCTGCGATATTTTATCCTAAATGTGTGATATTACTGTCTATTTCATTCCAATTTCGACTTATGCAATCGTTTGAATGGACAAGACTTTTTGTCTTCCACTGGCAAGCAAAGAAGAAGTTACAGAGTATGAATTTGTTAAACACCTTGGGATTAGTCCACAAAAAAAGTCCGTGAACTAAAATACATGACATGTGACAATTCCATACTATGTGATCAAAGCACACAAGACTGCGACGGAAAAGAAAGATGAGATGGGTTTTGAGATGACACGACCTGTAGTATGAGATCTCCCTGACCTGCCGCTCTTCAAAAGTACCTGGAAAATGTGTCCCGGAGCCAGGACACGCTGTTTGTTTTCAAGTTTTTGTTTCTTACCTTGTGTATTTTATTAATCCGGTAGAAGACCAATATCCAAATCTTACAAAAAGAGTGAAACGATTACATAAATCGAAATTGGGATGATGTAGACTGGGAATCCACACATTTCGGAGAAATTATCGTCGCACAAAAATCAGAAAGTGGGGGAGGGGTAGTATTGCCCATAGGCCAGGTGCCCGTGTTCCTATCTATTGTTAGAAATGGTTCTACGAGCTTTCTGGGTGTTTTCTTTATGGTTGCAGACACAATACTGATTTTTATCCCAGAGTTACAAGTTTACATTTAGCTCTGGTTGACCTACTTTCAGGAGAATGATAATCGGTGGATTTTAAATATATCTTGAACTTCACAGTTTTACTGAATTGTGTGAGGTAGTGAAACAGAAAGATTTCATATGAAATGATATTGCTAACAAACATTGAAAAATTGGATATTTATTAGCCCATTCTGTATACACTGATTTTAACTACGTATTACTCCATTTACCTGATCAAGATATAGGGCTCACAACGGATGTAACCGATCGACAGGGGATGCTTACTCCTCCTAATTACCTGATCCCACCTCTGGTATATCCAAGATTCTGTATTTGTCCAACTCTTATTCTTTTAATTCCTTATAGGAGTTATGAAATTGATTACTGTTAGTTAACTTCACCTTTTCATTCTACGAAACACACATCGTTATAATGCGTATATTACTGGGAGTTGAATACTCACTTGTCTTAAATAACCACGAGTTGGTTCTCACGACAAATTAAAAGTAAAACCTGGTGCTTAATTTTGACTCAAATCAAAAATATATATAAAACAATTCATGAATTGCATAAATATTAATGATAAAAATCTCTGTACATCCAGACAACGATATCCTGGTATGATGATGTATATTTCGTTTAATGTAAACAACATTCATTCCTTTAATATTTATTCTTCATTCCACCTTCCATAAGTTCATATTAAAACATTTCACCCCGAGGAAGTGTAGACATCCTAAATATTTTCAAAATTCTAATATCTTAAAGAATTAATATTCATTTCATAAGATTAAACCCTTTTAGGTAAAGACGCCGCCCCTTGTGCTTCAATTGTTTTACAAACTAGATATTCATTCCTTAAATCTATATTTTGACATTTAACTTGTTTCTTTAATAGCTACATGTTTTTTGTCAAGTTGAAAGCTATGTATATGTTACAGTATTTTCATTGAGAATGACATACAATTACGAAATGAAGAACGGTTTCAACAGAATCGTTTGAAGTCAGCATTTCGCTAATAAGGATCTTATTTGCAAATGCTATTTATCGTTAGGTCGACTGTTGTCTGGTATGTTTCATATCAATTGTTAGGCCGTTCCTTACATACTGATTTTGACTATAGGTTATTCCATTACTTGATCACGATATAGACCTCACTGCGAGTGTGACCGGTCAACATGTACAGAGGATGATTACTCATTCTAGTCACCTGACCCTTCCTCTGGTGTGCCCAGGGGTCCATATTTCCCTTACTCTTAATTTGGTTATTTTATGGAATTTATGCCCATTTCTCTGATTTGTATTTTTTGTGGAAATTACGAAATTCAATACTGTCAGTTAAGCTACTCTTTTAATTGATCCCTGTTCGTTGTATTCAGTTTTCATAACAAACAGTGATCAACCTTATAAAATCTATGACCGCTCGCGGTAGCTCGGTGGTTATGTAGAGCGTTCGCTTCGTAACCAGGGGGTCGTGAGTTCGAGCCATGGGTGTGTCAAACTTAAGACACAAAAATAGGTAGTGATTGTTCCTTCGCCAAACGCTCGGCATTTAGAAGTGAAAATCACAGGTCTTTCGGATATGACCTTAAAAACGGGGGTCCTATTAAAGAACCCTCACTGCTACCGCCCTGAGTGCTAAGCATGTGTCTAAATTTGTGGTACTTCGCCTACAGCTGGTGACGTCTCAATATGAGTGAAAAATTCTCGACGGGACGTAAAACAAACATAAAATCTATGGCGGGATTAATCTAGTCAATGTACAAAATGCCCTCAAAAGATTGCGACAAAAGCGTTTATTGCTATAAGTATAATACAATTTTAACACTGTTTTAAAAATATACAAAAAATTAATTTGTGGAAGACGTTGAAAAGTGGATTTTAATATGACCAAAATTCGTAATTCGTTAATGTTACTGTTCGTCCTCCATACACAGAAAAGATGACGTCATGAAGAAATCGCTGAAACAACGTTATAAAAAACAGGAAAATATTGTAAGCTAAGATATAAACTAACTCAATTTATTATTTCTATGTTACACAAGTACATAAGAATATAATTCTTGGGCCTCTAAATGTTCAATATTGATGTTAGGCTTCAGTATGAATTAATATTTAAATCTCAAATTAATCCTCTCAAACATAACGGAAAATCAATGTGACCCACTGACAGTCAGACAGAGGGACGGACGGACAGAGAAGATGTGTATGGTCCCCTTCGGTTTTACAAACCGGTTGGGGACTAATATCGCCAAACTCTCCACTTACACCTAAAGAGAATCAACATATTTCTTAAATTGCTGAATATAGTCATTTGAAAACAAATCAACAATGTTGATGTATATATATATATATATATATATATATATATATATATATATATATATAGTTTAGGCATTTCTTTTCCTGGGGAGGCGCCTCCGTGGCCGAGTGGTTAGATCATCGAGCTCAAAATCACAAGGACTCTCACCTCTAGTCGGCGCGGGTTCGTTTCTCGTGCCGATATATGTGAGAAAGTGTGATATATGATGGCAGGTTTCTTTTGTATCATGTAAGTGAAAACATTTTCAAAATCAGAAAAGTACATTTGTTAAAAAAATACCACCAATATTTTTGCGCTTGACAAAACAAAATATTTCTATTTGGTATATTTTACTTCTTTCAGTTCTTCCAAGTTTGTTCTTATTTCGGATTTCCGACATTTTTGACTTGAGCATTACTGAAGAGACATTATTTGTCGAAATGCAAATCTGGTGCATCAACATTGGTACGTTTATGTTTTATATTCTTAGTTCACATTTAATGACACAGTGTAAAGAGTCCTTCGTAACTGGGTTGACCTTAATGTTTTGTTTATGACTTTCACCATCAGATAATTTGGTTTTTAATTGACACCTTGCTGACGTTGGTGTTGAATCAAACGTTTGTTACTTAAAACAAGGAAGGTGCAAACTTCATTTTCCGTAAGGTCAGGAAAGTACCCACAGTCCGACAGCCAGCTGTGATGGAACAAGCACATTCTCACCAAGCGGTGTGATTAATTGATCTTTTACTTCTACTGCAGAATCGTCTCCGTCTATGTTGTTGTTTAACCCCAATTCCTTCTCTTCTCTAGCTCTACGAACAAGTTCGGATTCATTTCCGAAAGTTAGTTGTCGATTTTTTCAGAAATTCAATCAACTGTTATTTCGTTATTTTTTTCAAAAGATTCCATTAAAAAAAATCTTAGATTTAAATCACAACAAAGTGCTATTATAATGTCTTTACCTTAATAATGTTGATGCATCATCACAAATGTTTTTCTACCGGAAGTCAGCACCTTCAGTATTGAAGAGCGCACTGACGAGAGGTAATCAGATTATCGAAATGGACTATACTCGTAGGTTACACATCGTATTAAACTGAAGAGAAATTAAATATCTTTCATATAAAATCCAGATTCTGAGATAATCATTTTAAATAAAATCCCACTGTGATTGTATATTTAAGGATAGTTGTTCTTTACAATACTTTGTGAAATAATTTTCTGAAGAATTTGGAATTCATAAGAAGGAAACTGCATTTCTTTTTAAAATACATGGAGTGCGAATTAAAGTGTGTCCAGCGAGAAATATGTGAGAACTCTGAGTTTAATGCTAAACAGAATCTCCATTTCTATCATTTAACCTGTATTCTAATTTTCAAATGTTAAACATGCCTTTATCTGTCAACATTTTACAAAAAATCGTTACTATACTTTCTCTTTGTTCTTGTATAGTATTCATTAACAGGTACATGACGAAATTCAACAGTTAGTAAATTTTCCAACCAGAAAACGAGGAAAAAATTTCTCTTGCATAGGCCTCTAAGTATCCAGAAGCAATGTTGACCTTGTCACCTTTTCTAAGATGAACAAGAACCGTGTTCGAACCACTGCTCCAAAACCTTTGTGAAGTTGCTAAATTGTTGAAAGCTGTATATCCCTTATAGTGACCGTTTACCCTCAGATAAGGATGCGCCGCTTTCGACGGATTTGTCAGTGTAGCCCAAGTAAAGACATACGTTCCGCCAACAGGGGCTGTAAAGGTTCCCGTAGCCTTGTTGTAGGCGTTACCGTCATTTACAAGAACTGTATCAAAGATCCACGTCTCGTGTAGTTTGTACGTTCTGGCTGTAGACAGTCGGGCTGAGAAAGCAATCACTCCTGGAAAATTCACATCTATATTCGTTTGAATTGAATTCCTGACTCATTCACGATTTATAATTTTATAATATTTTGATAACGTTATCAGATTTAGAATTATTTTCGTCAGGAAATACAATGCAAAAATGATTTTGATTGTTGATTTATAGTACCTGTGCCATTGCTACGTTTCGTTATCTCCACCTTCATCGAGTAATTTTCTATACTGTTGGATACTCTGTCTCCGAGAACACTTGTCGTTCGATATTTAATTTAATTACATTATGTATTTTCCTTGATATTGCTAGCAACTTAAATATATGGTTATTTTCTCATGTAATTTCATTTTTGCACAGGGATTTTTGAAATATTAGTAACCGTGAAATCACTGTGAAAACGCGATGTTTTCGGTGTTACTGATTATGCCGTCACATGGAAAGCGTCAAAACACGATGCTGTTGTTTTTTCAAATGTTAATATTGGAATAAAGTGCATTCAGCATAATGATATAGCCTCTGCTTCGTACTTCGATATTTTATTGAACATAGATGTTGACAGCAAACTAACTACTCAACTTTATGAAAAACGGGATGACTTCAGCTTCTCCAGCATCAACTTCTCATATTTGTGAAGCAATGTTACATTATCACCTGCATATGGTATTTATACCTCTCAACTGATTCAACACACAAGAGTTGCTTTTTCTGCGTGTCATCAGCTTTTAAATTGAGGCACCTGATTCCACCTCTGGTATATACAGGTGTCCGTGTTTGCCCATTTCTTAATTTTGTATTCCTTAAAAGAGTTAAAAGAATGATCACTGCTCGCTATCTCAACCTTTCCAAATCTAATAGATAATCTAGTAAATATAATAGAAAATGTGAACATGTATTTTAAGCGTCTTCACACCAGCATACTTTTCAATAAAACGTTCCATGAAATACGAATATAAGCCTATGTGTAGAGGTTCAAGGTATATTATCTCATATAATTTCAAAAACTGAAACACGCTACGGCCTTGAGCGCCAAGCATAGTTCTAAATTTGTGGTACTTCACTTACAGCTGGTGACGTCTCAATATGAGTGAAAAATTCTCGAAAGGACGCAAGACAAACAATCAATAAATTTTAATCAATCAGTGTTTTAGCATGTTTGTGTAACATGATGAAAATTAGCCAGCTGACTGAGCTTTTATAAGCTTTCATTAATGTCTACATAATGATAGGAGAAATTACAATTATGTATATAATTGATAATAATAATAATATGTATGCATTAAATAGGTTATAAATTCTCATTAATTTTCCTTAGTACCACGTTTATCTTTAAATTCCAATTCATAAACTTATTTGAAACAGTGGGATGACTGGTGTTAAATTTAGAGAGCTACGTGTACATGGGCATTTTATGGTTGAAATTGTGCGTGAAGCTTTTAAACTTTCCAACATCATTTACGTAATAAGTATTATCAAATTCAGTTTCAAAACAAACAAACACGACAGATGATAGTGAATCCATGGAATTCCTTGTATCAATTTCAAGAATTGAGTTAGAATTAGATGTTAGATCCGCCCTCTTACCTATTGTGTTACACAAACACCTGCTGAGGAATTTTAGCGATAACTTTTTTCATATCTCGATTTCCTCCACTCTTTGACGACGATTGTTTTACCCAATCCTCAAATATACGACTGATGGACGTTATCGATACGCATGTGCGGATGCAGCTTTTTCTATCGGTGGGGGGGGGGGGGGTTCCAAAATTATTCCTACCATTTTAACATATGGAGAAATTGAATTATCATATTATATTATGGTCTTGAATTTTGAAATCGTTCCCAGTGACCGAATAAAGTCGATCGAGAGAGTTGACAAAAGATTATTAAACACGATGCTAGGGTGAAAGATGACTATATTTTCTTTCAGTTGGAAATTCCGGGGGGAGGGGTCCAGATACCCCCTACCCCCGGACCTCCCTCTGGATCCGCGCTTGAATACCATAAATGACATGTGTAAGGAGTTTTTTAAGCAATATATTAAAAAGATACACTCGTTAGAGGATTCTCAGTCATAAAATTGATTAACTGTAACTGTTTATTTTATCATAATGACTTATATATCCACCACTTCTGATGATCGAATCTAGTCCTTTTTCCAAACTATTTGCTTGGGATCGCAAATACTCCAGAAATGGCTTATGACTGCATACCGCGTGTATAAAAGCAATGCTCACGGGAAAAATGAGAACGCATCTTTTCGTCATCTGAAATTAATATTTTGACAAAGAATCAATGTAATATTTAATTTATCATATACTTGGCAATGATATACCGATTCTGCAATTTGAGATTTAGGTGACGTCACAATAGCCGATATCAACTACCGGCTCGAAAACCCGGTGTACAGAAATGCATATCAATCCGGAAATTGCGTATTCTCTCATAAAACATCTGGATTTACTTGCTTCTTAGCAGATCAAACTCCGTACAGTGTCAATTCTCCGGGATTGCTTAATGATATTGGAGTTGTAGCGTACAATGGAAATACTGAGTTGACCGGACCTTGTTTGCAGATGATACAGAAGGTGCAAAGCATGAATTATTTTTGAATTTTGTTTTAGTAGAATTGACTCAATCAAACGAAAACATCATGGAAAGTGACATTCAGCCTTCTGCCCTCGTGCTGATATGGGCTCAGTCGGGTTGATGTGACAGGGGATGCTTACTCCTCCAAGGCACACGATCGTACCTTTTGGTATGTCCAGGGGTCCGTGTTTGCCTAACTATCTAATTTGTATTTCTTATAGCAGTATGAGATTGATCACTGTTCGTTTTCTTCACTTTATTTAGCATGTAATATTATCTATAGAAATATACATATATATTCTAATCAACAAGAAATATTATTTTTTTTATCGATGTATGACTGACTGGTCATTTTTATAATGAATTGTCAAATAACGTAAAGTTACAAACAAATTAATACAAATTATAATTAATATTTTTTTTATTCCAAACTAACATGGATAATTTATCTATAATGCGATATTTGATAACTTATGCGACATAAATTATTTCATATTAACTCAGATCAAAGGAATAGGTCGAAATGTTTAATTAATTCTTCAGAAATTTAACTCCGACAACTTCAGTTGGCCTAATTTGTAGAATGTATGCATTGCGCGCGTCTTCTTCACACGTGGTTGGAAAGAAAACAATGGCCTCGGTAAGTTTTAATGTTGAGTTCATCGACTGTAGATATAGGAATAATGACCCATTAGACTAAATTTTTATGCTAGATCATGTGTATACACCAAGAAGGAATAGATAGATATGCACAGATCCAAGTATTGCTGGGGAAACAGCAGGTAATATGCTAATAAGACGGTCACGTGATCAGCACTCGACTCATTTTGGAAATAGTGTGTAAAGAGGCAGGCTGTCTTTCGAAATTATTTTCAATTATATGTCTACAATCGTATATTTTCGTATCTAAATTTACTTGAGTTTTTAGTTTATTTAGCCAATAAAACATGTACAAATGCTTAAAAAACAGTTATAGCAAAAAGGTGGTCACAACGTGAGCACTCATATAGACATACAAAAACCCACAACAGAGTGAAAAGGGTGGAGGAAGGTAAGCGGTGGTTGTTGGAAATTTCAGTAGCTTGAAGACAAAGGGGGAAAAATTGCCAGACCGAATAGGCAATCAATTAATTTGATTCGTCAGTGGCATCGTATAGCGGTCACTTTTAAGGGGCGCCGCAGGGGGAAGTTAAAGAAAATAGCAAAACTATCCTAAGCTACATTACGGTACAGAATACAAAAACTCACAAAAAATGAATATTAAACTAATAAATGTTTATATCCCGTTACACAGAACCCTCTTCACTTGCCAGTTATCAAGTTGAAGCAATGGATGCTATGTTGTATCAAATATCAAAGAGTATCCCTTGCAAATGTGTCATAGCAGCTACATTTAGATGTAACTATATACAGTAAAACAGATATCATCTATGCAGTCAATAGTGACTTCTCACGACTCCTCCTGTGTAACCAATAAAATTTTAAGGTAAATGTTGTAGAAAGACAGACGAAACAGTACGCAAACAAAACTTTTTGATCACATTCAAACTTACCTTTCCCACGTGTAGAATAAAAGCTCAATGTTTGAAATCACGATGTTATTGTACTTTATATATATATATATATTACCATAAAGACATCATAATCGAACAGTGATTTATTTGCAATTAAACGATTATATTATATGCATCTGTTGTTCACAGTCATACTAAAGTATGTCTACGTGAATAATTCACTTTGACGAAGAACAATTTACAGTTTGTGTAACCAGGTAACAGGTTTAAATAAAACAAACAATCTATGCACTTCAAATTTTGAAGTTTCCCACTCCGCTAATAAATTACCGATTATAAAGATTGCAAATTTATCAAGTGACGGTTGTTAGGAAATACAAGCAATTTTTCCCTCGTAATTCATATCCTAATAAGATGCCATCCGCTCCATTACCATTGACCCTCATGGATGTACATAATGGCGAGAATCAAGGTCATACATTTTTACATATATTACACAAGGAACGCAATGCTGGCCGATATCGAAACGACATCGTCTCGACATTGTATTTTTCTTATCTTGTTTACTTCGCCGACATCGCAAAGTTGTAAGATATCGAATCAACTTCCTGTTAACATTGTGTACCTTTTTATCTTGCTTACATCGTTTACATCTCTGATTTGTATTTTCTATAGGAATTACGAGATTGAATATTGTAAGTCATCTTCGCTTTTTCTATTGATACTGAATTGAAACGAAAGAGATATTTAGAAGGACTAGGTAGTCCTTTACCAAAATTGTGAATTTCATGATTCTAGGGGGTAACGGTTTTGGTTCCAGGGTGGGGCCAAAATTATTACTGTGATTACGGGGTAGAGGTTTTTTAACTCAAGGACGGAGACAAACTTAGTATATAATATTTATAATGTAAATTATTTAGATGACATCTCCTTTATTGCTATTGATAATAAATTGAAATTAAAGAGGTGTTAGAGGGAGAAGGTAGTCCTTTACCATTGTGAATTTCATTATTCTAGGAGGTAAGGGTTTTTTGGTTCCAGGGTGGATCCAAAATTATTACTGTGATTATTGTCTTTATCATTTGAAACAGTTGCTGATACGGTATAAAAACTAGATAGATATTTAGGAAAAGCAGGAAAGGGTTTACTGAAATTGTGAATTTTATAACCCCATAGTTTTGCCCCTAGCACGGGTCCAAATTAGTTTGATCGTGTTAATGTTACATATGTTATATGTTGTTGATGTTCTAACCAGTATCAGTACTTTCGAGGGTATTTAAGTTTTAAAAACATATTTTTTTTCATACTGTTGTTAAATATTAAAATTTAACTCAGATATTCTTTTTTCCTTTTTTTTTTTTTTAGATTTCATAGCCCTTGGGACTAATGATACTTTTTCAACTAATACTCAGGTGACCGATAAGGCTTGTGGGCCCCTACATGAAAAGGCCAAGACAGTGAAGAGTGATCTATCTCATAATTCCTTTAGAAAATACAAACCAGAGAGACTATTTCCTGTTGACGGATAACACCTGCTGTGAGTCTTATATCTTGATCCGGTAAAAAGAGTAATCCGCAGTCAGAATCAGTGTGCCAAGAACGGCCTAACAGTTGGTATGAAACACGTCAGACAGCATTTGACCTAATGGAAAGTTATACCGGCAAACTAGCAGACACCACAGAGTCTTCCCCCATCTGCTTCGTACTTAAATATTTTACTGAAAGTATATGCTGGCGGCAAACTACCTAATCAAATTTATGACAAACGGGATGATTTCAATTTCTCCATCGACAACTTCCCTGACCTTTGTTGCAATATTCCTTTATCACCTACATGTGGTTTTATATTTCCCAAGGAATTCTTCTGCATATGATCAGTTTTTAAATCGAGGCAAGCTACTGACAAAGAAGACTGTACAAGCAGAGATTTGTACAGCCTCGCTTAAAGTCAACATTTCATACATTTTATAGTCGTTATAACGACGTAGTATGGTTTGAATACAATGCAAAAAGAGTTTTTGTAGTAAGCAAACAGCGCTGAAGGATTGGTATGTCTGTCTGTTCATCACATCCTACAGCTTAGAAACTGTAAAAGATATGATTGTTAGCATGGTTGTACTTTGTGTGAAGGTCATTTTGATTAATATTAAAAGGATACATTACATATGTTTTCATATTTCATAATAAAATGTATGATCCTTTAGCAAGATACACTTATGTTCCAGCCTTGTATATAATGGGGAGAGTACAATCATATAGATTTTTAATATTCATTCATCATTTTAATCAAGCCTCTTATATTATGTATCACAATGCTTAGGTGCTTTATTTCTGCGTGGTTTCACTTCATAGGGAAACAATAATCTTGTTGTTTGTGTTAGCATTTCTTCAGTAACATCGTTATGCATGCTTGCTGAATAAACGACTACTTAAAAGCAGTTGCTCTGTGTTGATATCAAAGACTCATACACAGGAATTTGTAAGAATTCATTTAAAGCATGTGTACAGATAGTTTATGCTATATGAAACTATGAAGAAACTACGTTTCAGCATGTGGGTATTCTACGTAACATTTTTATGCAGAGACGTGGTACTTGAATTTCTGCAGATTTGTGTACCTGAAATCTGGGGTTTTTTTTCATTCAATGATTCATGTTTCTTGAAGGAAAAAACCATGGGGGAAATAATTGATAAATATTGGAATTAAGGTCGAATACATGTATTTATAAATATAGTGGTTTGGACTGCAGAGCTCAGTGGCTAGAGCACCTGATTAGTAATGCCGGTATCCAGGATTGGAAAGCTCAATGGTTAGAGCACCTGATTAGTAATGCCGGAATACAGGATTGGAAAGCTCAGTGGTTAGAGCACCTGACTAGTAATACAGGGGTCCAGGATTGGAAAGCTCAGTGGTTAGAGCACATGACTAGTAATGCAGGGGTCCAGGATTCGATTCCCAGTCCTACCTTACATGGTTTTTTTTCCTGTTACACAAAAAAGAAAAACTCAAAGAACCACTGGACACGATAAAAAAAAAACTTGTTGGAAATACATCTTGGAATAAATCATGAAGATTAAAAATATTAATTCAAACCTTGACCAGTTACTCAAGAGGGCCACAATATGGGTTTTAAGACTGGAATAAAAAGGCAGTTAAGAAAACAATCGGGATGGGGAAGGAGGGCATACACATTTCACAGAGACATACCCGATACCGCATAAAACATATCAATTTGGGACAAGAAATCAACTTGACGCAAGCGTCAAAGGTACCAGGTTGCAGAAAATATGAAGAAATGATTCAGTCATTTCAATCAGTTGTTCACATATCATCACCCAAACACGGATTTACCACCAGAAGTACAATACTTTTATAATACAGAGAAGATTGTACAATAATCTGCCTAAAGATTTTTACGTTAGCAAATACTGCTGCTTTGTTTATATTAGTCTAGTCCTCCTTCCCACAATTTCTTTCGCGCACTCTCTACCTTGAGAACCTCAAAGTACGGAATTCTGGGAATGGGGACCAGATTACGTTGATATAATTTGGTAGCAGGACGAGCCTAGATTTAAGTCTTCCCTTGAGCTACAAGGTCACTACAATGTCACTATAAGTACATGTCTTATAAATGCACTTAGTTGCATTATCAAAGTACAACAGAGATAACCAGAAGATACATATCAGCGGTAAGTGACGTAATTATCTCGGATTGATAAAAAGATTAAACATAATTGTATACTGAGATAAAGAAATAAAAGGAAATCATACCAAATTAATAAAGTGATAAAAGGTGATACCAGCTGCCGCTGTTTCGTTCTACAATATTCAAAGGCCTTTCAAAAACAATAAAGATGGGGAAAGTCATGAATGTGTTGGATTTGGGATTTACAATTTCTGGAAATCCAAATTTAGGTTGTTTAACCCCTAGCTACAAATACATATTCTAGATTAATGAGAACTTTCTACATTCATTTCAAATAAAATCTAACTAAATTATCGGATTGTCAGTATGTTTATCTTGCCTAAAATTCCTTTTAGGTTATGATTAGATTAGATTGAAAAGCAGGTTATTTGAGTTGTTTGCTCCTGATCAGAAATAGACGTAAATCGTACGTGTCATTTTCTAACGTAAAAGATATATTTTTGCTGTATACCATTTATTGAAATGAATTGTGGCTTTTCCACAATTTTATGTTTGAATTCATCAATAGCCCATGAATTTCACTATATTTTGCCATTTCAATATCTTTAAAAAAGTATGAAAAGTGCACTTTCTACAAAATATTTATTTTAAAATTTCACAATCTTGGCCCTATTTTCTTTCAGCAACTTCAATTTTTTGCTATTGAATTCATCTAGATTTTCTAAAATATTAAATTAGCGGGTCAACTCAGTTTTACTACTGAATTTATCTAGATTTCTCTAAAATGATATCAATATGAGTGAAAAATTCTCGACGGGACGTAAAACAAACAAAATAATGATAAATTAGTGAGTCAACTTCCAGGCTTATACGCCTGTTGCATATGCATATATAGGACATAAGATTTACTGTTATGTACCTCAACAAGCATGTATATACCAATTTATTGTGAATATGTATGTATTTTTCTATGTCATCTAGATTGACTTGTGGGAAGAAAGGATTTAATCGTCTTCACGGTTTAATTCTAATATAAGCGGGATAACTCTCTCTAGTGAATGCTACTCGACATAGAGCCAGCACGATGGTACACACATCACTAGAGAAATGCACAATACATTAATGACACAGGTATATCTTTATTTTTAAATCTCTCGCTGACTTTAAACTTTTGTATGTGTTGTGTACTCCCAATCAAAATGATCAGAATTACAGCGTAATAGAATAAACATTCTGTCGTAATTATTGCATACTTTAACAACATCGGTGTTACATAGCATAGACTTTTCCCCCGCATAGACTTTCCCTCCGAAAAGAAAACGGGCCCGGGTTAGACCACCACAACCACCACTACCCCCCACCCCGGCACAGATGGGCCTGACATACAATTTCCCCCAAAGAAGAATCAACGCGGGATCAATTTCCCCCTAGGAAAAACCGTCCCAGTAGCATCTTCGCAAGCCAAGGATAACCGGAGTTGACATGGACAGATAACTCTTGGCTTGCGAAGATGTTCCAGTACAAAGTCAGTACGCCCCCCCCCCCCCCTTCTTACATTTTAGCTATGTATCCGTTTCCAGTTCTTTTCCTAGAATTCCCTTACTCATCTGGATCCAGGTTTGGGGGGGGGGGGGAGGTTCTTATTTTGTGTGTGTGTGTGTGTGTTGTGTACCTCAATCATCATCTTATTTTTTTTAAATAGAAATTATTCAAATCATGTAATGGTATATCAAAATTCATTAAGACATCTCAAATCTATGCCGTTATTTACTATAGAATCTATCACTTGAAATAGTGAAATTGGAAAAAGATAAATTTGATTTGGTTTTTATTATTATTATCATTTAAAATTTCAATTTTTGAATGATCGATTTAAAATTATTTTAATTTATACAGTGCATCTATTTTGCTTTTATATGGAGTCAAATATTAAAATAATAATCGTGAAACAGAAGGAGGAAATTCTATAATAGTACGGTTTTTCGCCTATAGGGAAACTCTATATTGACTTTGTGCATAGGGGAAAGAAATTATATGCTGGGAGTATTTTTCCACCTATGAGGGAAAATCTATCCCAGGCCAATTTTTCCGGGGAGAAAGTCTATGTGTGTGTGTGTGGGGGGGGGGGGGGGGGGGGATACACTGAACTGACGGACCATCTATGCTAGAACACCGGCCCCAAGTAAAGTTATTTGCATATTAGTCTGCGTGAATAACCTTCTAACTTTCCATCAACAGTTTATACATAATCAAAGCATAATGATAATAAATTTTTTTTTTTTTAAATTAAAAAAAATTAAATAAATAAAAAAGGGGGGGGGGGGGGGGGACAGAATTTCATAAGGTTACACAATAATGCAATAATGTTGCCAAAGTCATGATTCCATCGTTCTTTTTTTTTTATTCTTGCCACTGCTAACTGTAATTTTTCAAGTTTTTTTAAAATCCTGACTTGAACATCCACTCCATACTTTAGAGGCAAATTCCAGCAGAGGTCTAATGAAAGTAGTATATAAAATAGCCAAAGTTTTAGAACTTACGGTGAACTGTATGTTTTTAAGTCGTCGTATTTCTTATAAGCATTGGCTAACAGCGAATCAATGCGGCAAGCTGACCATATCAGATCATGTGAAAAAATTATGCCGCAGATGCTTGTGAGTAAACAATTAAGCACATTTAGATCGTAATGAGTATTTGCGCATTATATAATTACATATAAAATTTCAGTTTCTCAAGTTACAGCATAGCTATGGTCGGCACAACGTTTGATAAATCTCGTTGAAAACATTCAGTTGTGATGAATCTTATATTTGATTTGTAAACATACAGATCTAAATTACATACCAAAACAGCTTCTAAAATCAAAGAATGATAAAAAGGTATAGAAAATTAAGTTATGACTGGCGAACAGAAGGACAGATTGTAATCTAGTGCTACATTATAACTACCTAGCGCATAGGTCTAATTTCTTTCAAAACTACCGAAAAAGTTTATTTGTAAGATGCCTTGGTATTTCTATAACAAAAGAATTTTTAACATTTTAAGAATTCAAGTCAAGTTGTCTATGATTTTTTTAAATTTTATTTTTATTATTTTTTTTTTATTACATGTATTTTTTTTTTTTTAGAGTTGGGGATGGGGGGGGGGGGGGTTGAAGGAGGTAACAAATTATAATTATAGTAATCATCTGTAAAATGAACCAGACCTTGGAGACTAAAACAAACAACCATAGTTTGATTTATTACATATATTGTCAGACACGTGAATGATCATGTAATCAGCCTGTGTATTATTACTGTATCTGTCATCAAAGCTAGGACAGGGATATACAGGATTTAATCAACGAAAGTCTGGATTTATTACTCCGGTTGGATCCATGTCTATTATTCATGAAGATTTGTCTGTGGGTTAGTCTCATTTAATTGGAACTAAAAGCAGAACAAGCGCTAAATTACATCGATCTGAGAGAGAGAGGGAGGGAGGGAGAGAGAGAGAGAAAGAGAGAGAGAGCATTGTGAAAATTCCCAGAGGTATAATCAAAGTTCCTTACCACCTAAGTTTAATGTATCCTCTGATCTACACATGTGTTAAGGTTTATGGTGTATACGCCGATCTAATCATAGAATAAATCATTCGTTCATGTACAGCATGTCGCTGTAAATAACGGCACATTAACGAGGCAACGCTATCCCCCAACTTTAATAATATACTGACTAATCGATGCATAGATTACCTTGTAATAGTAAAAAAAAAGATATACACAGTTCGACAGCCTTTTGTTGATGAATAGTAGCAAGTAGCGCCTGTGCTGCAAAATAAAATGTCACAAACTGCGTTTCGAAGGAGGAAAATCTGTTGCGTTGGTAACGCGCTTCGAGAGTGAAGTCACGCGAGACAAGAATAGTATCATCAACATAGCAGCGTCTGTACGTACTTTAGGAGATATGGATGTTTGGAATGTTTCTCCTTAAAGAAATATTATCGAACGTTGCACCGACAATCTAATCACCCCTTCTTCTGGAACTGCATCTGCACGGGCGGGGCACTGGTGTTGACTGCACGTGTGTTCGGACCATCTTTCAATAGTGTCTACACCTATTCCACACAGGGTACGTATAACATTTATAAAGCGTGTGTATGAGTGATAACATAAAGCCGGCTTGAGTTCCTCTCGATGTTTTGCAGTTGGTATCAGACATGATGTTTGGGTGTGTTTGAAGGTCAATGTCGCTGTATTTAATAAATTCAACGCGCGCTTTATATCTCTGTTACTATTTTCTTGTGTAATCACTGAAAGTTACATTTCACAGAATGTGACTGCTGTGACTGACTTCCATGGTAACGATTTTTATCGTATTTTTCTCCACTGATGTAATGTAACATAGACGGAATAAGACAAATCAAGGCAGCCACTGGTATCCGTTACCATTGATAATTGTGCACGCCCCTGAATTAAGTGAACGTGATATGATATGACAAAGACATCTGGTACTAATGACTATGATATATGGATGCGAGGGTTGAAGTTTGTTTGGTGGGTAAAGTATTCTAAATCTGTTGAATTTGTTGCTAAGTTATATCGTCGTTTCTTTCGTTAGGTTCAGAAATTCACTCTTGGCGTGAATTCCAAACATTGCTGATAAAATTCGTATGTAAATATCATCCAACTGCCCTTCAGATTTCTCAGTTTACTAACACAATTCGACCTCCCTTTTTACAAGCCGCGAAATCGTTATATTATCCTAAATTTAATTTTTTTGTTTACAAAAACGTATTATTTCTACTATAATAGGTCACATCTTTTATGTAGGTCAATTTTCATGCATGTCCCACCTTTTAGGGCCATTCATATATATTCTGTTTATTGCATGTTTTAGCGTACATGAATATATGTTAGATATATATATACAGGAGGCGGGCTACAGGAATCGTACATGCCATGCTTTCTCGTATCTATTTACTTCGTTATAATATCGTGCACGCTATGCCGTCTATACATAGAGCAGGTCTACACTATTACACTATCTATCTCTGTCCTAATATCAGGATTAAGCCGTTCTGTGAAAGGAATGATTTTTTTTTTAGCACATGACTTGGTATATGGAAGAGATGCGCATTATAGCTTAGGGAAACAAATCGTGTATAAATACCGACTTATTCTAGTAAGTATGTCCATACGCCTACAAGATCCTCTGTTAAATTGCCTAACCTACTTCGTTATGCAGTAACCAAAAATTTTTAAAAAAAAATGAAATAAGGGCTTTAAAATAATATATATATATATATATATATATATATATGTGTGTGTGTGTGTGTGTGTGTGTGTGTGTGTGTGTGTGTGTGTGTGTGTGTGTGTTTTAACATATAATAAGGGTGTCGCCGCTGAACCTTCAGCTGATTTGAGCAGTTCTGAAACGTACATTGTGCACAATAGCATTTGGTTCTTCAAGTAATTTATGAAAAACAAAATCATTAGTCTCTAATCTTACTTTCTACTTTTTTCCTACATTCATGTGTAACTTTCTAAAACTGTGAATATCTATGGCGAGGAAAACCAGGCAGTAGAAATGTACGTAAGCTTGTATATATCTCAAGGGGTTGTCAGTTATGTAACACTAGAGAAAATAATTATCTTAATTATGTTGAAGTGTAATTTCTTTTAGGATGACACGTGGCAATGCAAAAACCACCACTGTAAAAAGTGACACACAATTCGCGATTCAGTGTCACACATACAGAGATACCTATATAACACACGTGTCTTTGCACTCTCAAATCAAATAACATTGAAACCCGTCAGGATTCATTTTAAGAATGGTCCGGTATAAAACACATATTTCAAGAATCCGTTCAAGGTGAGAGTCTACTGACACCCCGTGTTACAAGCAAAGTGGTCATCGCCCCCACAATAAACGAGTGAAATTGTCAATTTTTAGGCATGATCATTTATCTTTATAAAAGATACTAGCGGAAGATATTGGTGTATAATAATGTTATTCAGATAAAGTGATTGATTTTCTGTAAAATATTGGAATGCATTTTATTTTTCAGGTTCCAAGTATCCGCCAAGAAGCGAGTTCCATAAAGAATATTCATGTTTTGATGTAAGTATGTATAAAATCGCCCATGTTCAGGTGTTTGTATGTGTAGATGACGTCATATCTATAGCACTGCTCTTAATTCATCTACTGAGAGAGGGAGAAAGAGAGAGAGAGGGAGAGAGTACATTTAATATGCACCCTGCGTGTGTGAGCCATATGGTTTATTGACAGGAGATTACTTTATCACATATAACACTAAATAGTGTTTACTCATCTGGTCCAAGCTGATTACCAATCTACTAGACCATGTCAGAAACAGAAACTACACCAAGGGATTCCGCATAAAAATGTCAAATCAATAGGCATACAACGGGAAACGCTGGAATCTGATAGAATTATTAAAAATTATATATATATATATATATATATATATATATATATATCATTTTTTTTATCATAAAAAAATATTCATGAATCATTTTAGCTACTGTTCTTTTTAAACGGGGGGACACCTTTAACAGAGCACGTAAAGATTTTTATCTTTATTACACTGTAAATGTTACCATGATATAGCTGAAGGCAGAAACGTCAATATTATGTCGTACGCTTCCTTTAACATGATTATTACAAGTTTCATAAAGGAGATGAAATGAAAATTAGAAATTTACAAGATCAACATCACATTTCACTGCGATATGTTTTAGTCACGAAATCGTATTTGTAAAACTAGAAGCGGTCCTTTCGTTCAAGTTTGTTTTACAGGATGGCCCGGGGTCTGAATTTGATATGGTTTATTAAGCTCTTTTTCAGTTAAGGTATGCGTGGTCACTGTATAAACTCTGGTTTATACAATGTTTCAAATAGAATAATACCGAAAATATTACATCTTATCTACATAATACAGAACAATGACAGAACATTTAAACAAGGATTAAAAAACGACCTGGCTGTTTCGTGATTTAACCCTAGCCTCTTGTAGCCTTTTTGCTTCAGAAATGCTAGCTTTTATAATAGTTTATTGTAAGTCAATGCATTGTTACACCAGCTGTCTTGCCAATCGATAGTTTTTCGTCAACAATACACATTTCCTTATAGATATGCATGAAGACTGTGGTGGTCTGGACGTTTGCTTGCGTTTCTGTGTCGCTTCTGTGCTCTACAAATGACTTTTTTTTGGTACTCATTTACTCCCTCCTTAAACCTTTTTTCTAATTACTATTATTTCTTGCAGCTTGCATTCTGTGCCACCGCAAAAATTAATTAGGTCGTTTGAGTTATTACATGAATTGCGTGTCATTAGATAATAGGCAACAATGAGCACTGCATGAAAAGCACATGGCCACAGTTATTGTTGTACGAAGATAACACGGTAATTAGACATAACATACATCGATAATTCACTCAAAATTAGTCAATGGATTTTTTTACTATCGATCGCATTTACCGACCACGTGTATATAACGCAAGATTTCATTGGTTGTTCTTCTGGAGAGAAATTCTCAAACATCGGTCTATATTTGACAACTAAGCTTGCAGTAGTATGTGTAAATTCAGCGATAAATGGAGAGTGTTTTCATAAATTGACAACAAGGACACATCTGGCTGGCCCTAGTACTGAAGTGAATGTAACTGGTAGCGTGATGGATCATATATTTATCGAACAAGCCGTGTTAAATATCTCGTGTTTATAAGGTATACAATGTGACATACCAAGGATATCTCAGGTGTGTTTACATCGCTCGACACATGATGGATAATATAGGCAAAGGCGCAGGGCTAGGGTCTCACACCGACGGGGCATTCGAAAGATTTTTGACAGCCGCCATTGCTACAATAGTGACTATATTGTTCTCGTGGAGGCTACTGGAAGAACAGCAGAATCAAGTTGACAATGGCCGCCCCAAACAAAAATTCAGTTCAAAACAATTGACAAATTCGGCGATAAAACCCGATAAACAGAATGAATGTGAAAACGCCAATGAACCCATTTTGGGTAATTCTACCTCTCAGCGCCCCACTGCCGAGGTGCCGGGCGTATCAAATTCGGACATTGTAGTATCGGAACGCGGCACAAATGACGGCTCGGGGCCAGACGACTACTGTGTTTCAGACGATGAAGACGATAGTCCTACCTGGGCCGAGTACAGTTGGGAAGAGGACATGTACGGCGCAGTACATACCCGTCGGTCAGCAAAAGACTTTATTGCGTCTGCTAAAAGGTTGAAGGACGGTGAAAGTTCTTTAACAGAGAGTAACGATATTTCACCACCACTGTCAAGTGAAATGCTCGAGGAAATGTATGTAAATAGTGAATACAGAAGTGTAGTACAGGAATCGGAGGGTGGTATGCAAATTAGTGACAGTAGTGATGAGGACGACGAGGCTGATAGTGATGAAGGGGGATTTGATTTTCGTCCGGCTGACGATAATCAAGTATATTTTCCTCAGACATTAGCACCTATCATAGAAGAAGATTCTGACGATAATTTTGATGAGACAGACGAAAGTGAAACTGAAACTGAATTTAACAGTAATGAAACGCAAAATGCACCCAACGGATTGGAAAGAAGAAACCAAGAGATTGCCGAACATTTTCAAGGTAGCAGTGAACAGCCATTTTCAGATACATTAACTACGCCCACTGTGACAAACGATGATAAACAGCATGAGGGGGGTTTAAACGTTAACGAGACTGAAACCAAAGAATGCGGAGAACTTGATTCAAAGTCGGATATAATTACTTTTAACAATTACCCCGAAAATCTGACATACTTTGACTCAGACGAAGCGGAACTTCTGTGCAATTTACCTGTGCGAACGTGTGCAATTGACGATGACGAAAATCTCTCTGATGAATCGTGCAGTACTTGTAGTAGTAGTGCCTCAGTTATGACAGTCGTGAGTGTCAACACGTGGGAATTAAACAAAGCGAAAGAGAAAGTGGATAATCAGCAAACTAGTCAAGCATGTTCCATTTTGTCAGAATGTGAAAAGGTCAAAGACCCAATTAACAAAAGCCTTCTCGCATTCATACACAATGTCGAAAGCTCTTCAGAGGATAGCTGCAAATCTGACTTAACGAAATCAAGCCAATCAGCAAACACTATTGAAGGAGATTTAAATGCAGAAATACCCAAAGATTTGGAAGTGACCATACTCGCGGATTTGCACGCCACAAACGAAAAACAGAGAACTGCAAGTGATTTGGATTATGAAGAATTTGTTCAGTCGATTAATGATCAAAGTGAATTTCGCGAAGAGGGAGATAGAAAGAAAACCAATGAAAATGGACAACTGAGTCCTATTTTTGTCGAAGAAATTCGGAATGATTTAGCCTACGATAACAGATTTGACGATGACGTTGAACCTCGAGAATATAACCCTTTTGAAGATGACTACTGCGACTCAAGTGAAGATACGGACGATAGTGACTCCTTCTTTATGGTTGTCGGGAATAATGGACATTTGAGGAATTTCGAAACAGTAAACAATTTAAACATTGCTGGACTATCACACCCTTGTGAAGACTTGAGGACTCTTATGCATAGTCCTAATCAGTCGTTAGTGTACTCTAGAACTGAAGACATAAGTGTAGAGCATAGGAGCAGGTACTTTACAAGGGAACGAAATATTGATAATGATAACAGTGCAGAGTACTTAAACAATATCAATGAAATAGATCTAGTCATTCGCGAGTCAAATGAAGTTTTGAACGAATGCCCAGTTATCTCGGCGAGTGATTATCCATCAGAGGACCTCGAAAAGGACACGTCAGATAAAACAGAAAATCATGATGGTCATTACGACGACGATGTTATCGTTATAGATGAGAAAACACGTCTTCTTAATGAAGCCAACACAGCAGCAACGAATATTGATTTCAATCCGCGAGATAATGCATCAGCTGTCCAAACTGAAAACATTCTATCATATACCAAGTCAAGCAACGAAAAGCAAGAAGAAAGTCGTGACAAGAATTTAATACAGCGTGTTAATCAGGAAGATGGAGTCGGTGAAAGCAAAGAAAGTCATCCTTTGGATGATGACAAGGTGTTACATATTTCAGAGGAAGATTTAGCCTCCAAAGGAGATCTTAACGTGCAAGAACAAAATATTTTAAACGAAGAAGAAAATACACCAAATGATCAAAACAAGGAAATAATTCCAGATAAAACAAACAATAGTAAGGATACTGTAGGCGCTACTGACAATCTGCCTAATTCAAATGATGTCGCGTCACCCCATACTTATTCTAACAAATCACAAGACAAAGACCTTATTTCTGACGAAAACGCTGATATCTCGGGCTCCTCGAGACAAAGTCGTTACAATTCATCAATAACAGAAGATGAAGTATTAGACGCAAATAGTAATGTTAAGAATTTACTTTACATAGAAGAGGCACTTAACTGTGATCATATCAGCTCTGAAGTAGAAACAAATCCAGAATCGGATAGGAAACTCGTTGAAACTATGCTTGACGCTACAGAATCTGATATGTTTGAATCCGATTTGGACATAATGAAACGATCTAAGCCAATTGATCAAAACGTGTATGATCAAAACCTGGAAATCTGGAACAAATATTTGGACAGATCAGCCACAAGTCGCGTTGCTCGAACACCTTTGCAGAAACCGTCCTCGTTTCGTCGAGATTCAAAAGGCGTGAGAGCCAAGCTAAGCAAACAAATCCCGAAAAGGAGACAACCTACAGTCTACGAGTCGGCCCTCCTTGCCCCAGTAACAGAACCCGATAGGAAGACGTTTGTTTTCGAGTTACCAAAAAATGTTCCCCTTTCCAGGCAGAAAATATTTGCTATGCGACAGAAATTTTTAAGCCAAGAATGTTTGGCACCAAGTCCTATGCAAGACAAATTTGCATCGCACAAAGCATCACTTACATCAATTCCAAGAACTGGACGCTACAAAAAGCGCGAACTCTCTTCATCGCGAAATTCTTTAAGAAATTCCAGTATTGAAAGGATAGATCATATAAGCAGCTTATACTCATCTCGTATTTCATGTGACGAATCATTTGAAAAGAGAGAACTGCATTCCCTGCATGAAAATTGCATGTTTTCACCTAAAATTCACGACGAAATTCTTAACACAACAGAATCCATTGACAATTTAAATACAAGTTTTTCAATAAGTGGGTCGGATATGATGCGGTATAGTTCTATGGCTTCTTTAGTTGAAACAGATATTGATACTGGCGAAACCACAGAAGCCCTCTTTATATTCCCTGATTCTGATGTTGAATGTGACTTTGATTTTCAGAGTTCCATCAAGAGGGCCCACAGTATGAGTGAACTGGGTGCCAAGAAACAAACCAAGAAGACATCAAGGGGTCGTTTCGCAGACAGAAATGTCGCCAAATCGAAGAGTTTACAGACCCTTGAAACAAACATAGACGATGTTTTCTCAGCTAAAGGCGAGGGAAACCTCGCACGTGTACCTTCCGTTCATGAACTTCGGGTGTCGAAATCTCTACAAAAACTCAATGTTCCTGATTGGTTTAAAAATTCTAGTGTCTCGCGTAGTGGTAGTACTTTTAGTTTATATGGATCCCAACAGAGAAGGGACTCAACATCAACGATGTCATCAATGGGCTATCCGCCTAGTCTCTCCTCATCTGCATGTCAATCTCCATCACAGCAAAATCCTGTTGTTATTAGAACTCGAGTGACACCCCCTAGTGCCAAGTTTTTCCGTGGTCCTAAGTTACCAATGACTCCTGAAAAAGCACCCATATCTCCAACTAGTTTATCATTACCAAGTGACAAATTCAGAAAGAAAGAAAAACCTAAAGAATTAATGCCCATACCTATAGTGCCTTTCTCACAATTACGACTTATGTTTGAAAAGAGTACCGATAAGAAGTGTGGTGAGACTTCTCCGGTGAAACCTTCTACAAATACCCCCCTCAATGCTTCTACAACTTCACCAACTAGACCCAACCATATCCCTATTTCTGATACTAAAGTTCCACCATCAATTCTCAAAAAGACGACGCCGCTTTCCTCGACAACTGAAGACAGATCTCCAATGCAACTAACGGAGCACTTTTCAAACGGGGAATTAAATCATGAGCCATATAAACAACGCAAGCCTCCTGGACTGGAAGCTGTTGTTTCTAGTCCACAAAACGTCGAAAATGACCAAGTTCTGAAAGAAAAAAGTAAGCTTCATAAAGAATATGCAGATGGCCCAAACTCTCACGATGTGCAACCAAAGACAGCCAACGCAAAGCCCCCGGTGGCCAGTCGCCCTACGCCTAAGCCAAGACAACCCAGGCCACCTGCATCCGAGTCCCAAAGTAGGAAAGGTAAGAAAATATTTGTTTTGTTCAAGTTCAGTTTATTTCTCAAAACCATAATTATGTACAAGTACAGTATGAACACAAAGAATTTTACAAGACATCAGAGGTAACAAAATGGACAAAAAACATGAACAAGACATACAGACATTCACATGTACAGCGTAAGTTGTAAGGACGATATACTGACTTAACAAAAATGTACAAAGTTTTTTTTTAAGTAGGTAGTTTTGTAGTTTCCACTACTTTAAACTAATATTTGATAACAATTGGATTTTGACAGTACCTAGTGTCGACATACAAATTCCTGATATTGCGCAATCTTGCATTCCGATATACAAGAACCTGTGTCTTCTTACACTGGATTATATCATGGTCTTTCACAATGGAACACCAGACTTTATCACAATATGTGCGGAATGGGGATAATTTGTAGCTCTAAGATACATACATTTTAATACTAAAAGTTACGATGCGTTTCTAATATGCATTTTCATAATACCTATATTTTTCTACAGAAACACGGGGCAATCGCATAACAAATGTATATATGACGAAAACACAATCCATGCTACAATTAAATGACGATGTTTATGATTTCTAACTGCAAGAATAGCATGGATGTGAAGCAAAACACCGATTATTTTTAAATCTACCGGTATGAATACGGTGGACTCATCAATATACGTTGTACACTATTTTCGTTGTTTTCGTGGTGGAATATTTATTATTATTAGTTTACCACAGAGTGGTGGTTTTCATGGAAGAGGAAAAACCGGTCCACAAGTTTACGTACCACAAAATTGTATTTTTCCCCCGTAAAACCACAAACTTTGATACCCATGAAAATTTATGAAACTAACGTGTATTGTCAAATGTAAATAATAATGTTTAGCCTCTCCGTTTATTTTAAACTGCCCTTCAAGACGTGTTCACTCACTGAGAAAAGTAACCAGCTGTGTTTTTACTCTTTAACCTATACTGGTGTATTTACAGTTTTACAAAATATATTTCAGAAACAACTGTTTAAAACTGGTGACTGTTGTACACGGTTTTTCCTAACGGGGCGGATGGCTGGTGCATTAATGGAAACTAAGGAGATAGATATATGAACTCGGGGTGAATAGGATAAGCTGCGAAAGAAAGACAAGAAACAGATTCGACTGAAAATCAGTGTACTGGACAGAGAAATTATCTTATAATGGAGTTCATAATAAGCGGAATGATTCTCTTTTAGAAAAAGACAATGCTTAATGTCAGTGCAATTTACTTTGGACACAGTCGGCGGTACTATTAACACTAGTCTTTATCATGTTTAACAAATGTTTGTCAAAGTGATATTTTTTTTCAGTATTTTAAGAGAGAAAATCCTTACTTTATTTTACCTGTAGTATTGCATATTTTTGGTTGATTTTGTGTGACGTGTGGGTCGGTAGTGTTTGCTGGCCGCAGCGATTTATACTCCCCCTGGCATCTTTGTATTCTACATACGTTTGGAGTTTGACTCCCATACAATAAAAAAATGATAGTGTAGAATTTCAAAAGCAAACGATGTACACATTAAATGATTAAGTCGGTTTCGATTATTTTTGTTCCATTGAATGAGCAGCTACTTGTCTGGAGAATAGGTTCCAATGGCACCTTATGAAAAAGTTCATTTTAATGATATTTTTACCTCTCTAGACTGATTTTACCTAATGGCAAATTTTATTTTAATCGCAAATTTGTTACTTTTATCATCTTACTGGAGAAAATATTATTTCAATCTCTAATGAGATGGTTATCAACCCTTGTAGTAACTCAGGTATTGACCGTCATCCAAGTGTGACGTTGCCTCGTACTTGTCTATACCAGTCATCTGGTCAGGAAACAAAAAGAGATTATCGGAGCCCGCATCGCTCGAGCCAGCACAAGAAAATTTTTCGTCTGATTAATAACTGACCATTATGTAAAGCAAATTCTTGGATATAGTTTTGCCGGATGTTTTCTTTTTCTTTCTTTTTTTTGTATCACAACGAGGAAAGGTTTTGTAAATACCTGATGAACTTGAGCTGTTCATGCATTATCAATTCTATAAAGGAAAATGGGGGAATTGCACAGTATGCACTACAAATATTCTACAATCGATGAATATTTCATCGTATTTTAATTAGTTAAATGTTTCATGTCGAACAACTATGACATTTTGCTTTACTCTGGTGTTTCTGAACAAGCGAAATGTGTTAAAGTGAGAATTTTGTTGACAAGTGTACGGTATATAGTACTGTTTCGGTTTCATTACAAGTCTATACAGAAGACTTCAGTCGCTGTGGAGAAATATTAAGTGTTACTTGATTATGTTTGTGTCGATCTGTTTTCTGTGTATGTGTAATGTAGTTTTTCACCTAAGGTCAATTTTCCTGACAGATGCTAAGGCCCCCGGGGAGTTTGTTTCTTCTTTCTTAACACCAGACACCAGTGTATGGTATAGGTGATAAAAAAAAAACAGAAAAGGGTTTTATATATATATATATATATATATTTGAGAAACCGTGCGCGACTTGTATCTATTGTCATATGTTGTACATGAATTTGTTGTGCGTTTTTTTTTTACATATATATATTACGAAAATGTGAATCAGTGAGGATGATTTTTGTCTCGTTTTTTTTTTCTTTCCATTGAATTATTTGAAAAAAATGTATTTTATATATTTTAAAACGTTATACAAAGGGCGACCGATGACTGCTTAGAAATATGATTGATGGCTGCTTAGAAATATTGTGATTTGTATATTATGAAAAATATAAAGGATATTGTACGAAATATTTTTCATCAAAATTGATAAACTCAGTGATACGATATTACCAAATAATGTAATTTGACAGGTTGTTAAGTTTTATAATTGAACGAAACTGAATAAAAATTGTTTAACGTGACAGTTGGTATAATTCATTACGCTGAACGCAATGCATGGTGTGTAGACACGTGTTCTAGCATACTACATCCAATACACAAATTGCCCCCGGTAAGAGATTTTTTTTCTATGCGAGTGAAATTCAAGATGAAGGGCATCAGGTTTTTTTCCTTTAGAACCCCACAGTTTAAATATCGTGGACCATTGTACCAATATTAATTGAAAGACGCGACTTTGCTCTCTAATTGAAAAAAAAAAGATCAACGACTTTTCTTGCCTTGGCGAAATCTGACAGACGAATAAAGAACACATACAATTCATATTAAACCATAAATTTGCATGTTGTCAGCTAGAGGTTCGTACGCGTTAGATTCTCTCCGTTTGTTGCCAGAGGGAAATTAAGACAATGAAAACAACATTGTTTTCTTTTCTTTTTTTTTCCCATCATATATAAGTTTCAAAGACTACAAAGACAAATAATCACTCAAATAACATTAAAAAGCATTTAATCTGTTACTCTCTCAGAACATAGCCCTTTCTCTCTGGTACACCTTTGCCGAGTGCTGTTTTCCAGTCCCTTGTGGAAAGATACGTCACTAATATTTCAAAAACTGAAAGAATAATTATAACATTTCATTTCAGTGAAACATTTTAACAGTAATGAAATGTACAAACTCTTTCCATTATGCTTAGACTTCATCATTATATTAAGCGTAGACTTCATCATTATATTAAGCGTAGACTTCGTCGTGATATTAAGCAGAGACTTCATCGTGATATTACGCGTAGACTTCGTCGTGATATTAAGCAGAGACTTCGTCGTAATATTACGCGTAGACTTCGTCGTGATATTAAGCAGAGACTTCATCGTAATATTACGCGTAGACTTCGTCGTAATATTACGCGTAGACTTCGTCGTGATATTAAATGCCCGATCGCAGGGATATGTACATGTAGGTATTTCAGACAAAACATTCCTTGTTAATACCACAGATTTAATACAAAGATAGAAAATGAAAAGAACATTCTTGTTGAAGGTAAATTAAATAACAGAGACCTGCATTTACTATAGCTGACCGACAACAAGATTATAGACCTTCCATACATACATTCAGCCGTGAGAAAATGGGTGCAATATTGATGACTGCCTGGGTTTAATAATGTATGTATATATACCCTGCAAATATTGATTGCAGCCATTTCACCAGGTTCTGTGTTACATAGATGTTACACATCAAATTACATAAATAATGAATGCAACACTGACTGTGAAAGCATATGTTACTGTAACAATATTACAGTGTCCCGTGAAGATCCGGGTTAGTATAGGTACCCCCTCGCTTGTCGTAAGAGGCTACTAAATGGGGCGGTCCTTCGGACGAGCGAAACCGAGGCCCCATGTCACAGCAGGTGTGGCACGATAAAGATCCTTCCCTGCTCAAAGGCGCTGAACGCCAAGCATAGTCCTAAATTTTACAGCCCTTCACCGGCAATGGTGACGTCTCCATATGAGTGAAATATTCTCGAGCGGGACGTTCAACAATATATAACCAATCAATCTTGCAGACAGTAACTGATTCACCATGACTGACTTCTCAAAGTACAAAAACGATGCATTGCATTCACAGGTTATCAATGTCTATATATTTATTAAGAGACACAGCACTGCGCGGTTTGATACCGGCAATTGCTCAAAGAATTTTTGAACTAAGTAAAGTGTTTTATTTACCTTGGTTGATAGCTAAAACTTGTGAGAAATGTATTTGATCTTTCTTCTTCATATATCGTTCAATAGGAAGTCGGAAGGCAGGGATGTTGGACACCTCGGCTCTCTGTTTGCTCAGATTCTAGAAAACACAAATATCAAGGGCGTTGAAAGCAAGGGGGGAAAATACTGAATATATAAAGAAAAACTCAAAATACACGTAACGGCCCGATTCGTTAATACTGGAGCTTAGTCTCGATTTTTGAGCAATTAGGTATTTCAAAGCCTTTCATAATACGAAGATTTGGGTTAACTTCAAACAATGGGAACTATGGGGATTGATTAAATAGATTCGTCTAAATCTTATCAGCCGGAGAAAGATACGTCGGCAGAATGCTTGTAACTATGTTTGAAGTCTTTCTCGATAAACCTTGTTACAGTATATTGACAGCTGACGACCAACAATGAAGTCGGCAGTGTATGCGAATAAAATGAAAATGTTTAACGCAACACTTGTTTTTTCGCAACAGAATATTCAAATATTTAAAGCGCAATAAAGAAGCATGGGGGTAATTTGCCAGTCGAAACTGCTGGATTATAAAGAACGTGGCAGAAAATAAGAAGTATGCAATAATCAATTACAAAATAGCTGAAAACTAATTTCAGTTTCTCGTGTGTTCTGTGCGTGAATACAGATTATTTGATTTAATACTGTGTTCCTGCATTTATTTGATTCATTCAGCGTTTTATTGGAATCAATCGGCGTTATCTGCGATGTTCCGATATACAGAATAGATACATAATAGACTTATTGAAGAATTCAAGCAGTTGAAGGCAAAAGCTTTAATAGGTGTTGTTCACCAAATTGCATCTATATATCCCTAGAAAAAAAAAGAAGGGAAAAAAAAAGATTCTAAAGCGAATTAGATTAGTTGGAAATCCGGGACACTTGTATCTATGGATGGGATATGGTCAATGTTCAAACCCATGTACACTAGTAGACTGTCCATATAAACATTGGTGTAATTCCCATTTTGGTATATCGGACGACATGCCGACCGTAAATCATAAACATGAAGGTATTTCATACCAGGTTTATGACGTATTTGACCTCTTAGTGCCTTCCTCCACACTGTCGTCCAATCAATACCGTATCATGTGGGTTTTGGTATACGATGAGGATTTTAGGTAAATTCATTTTCATATCATAAAAATCATGCACGGTATAACCACGAATTCTTTTCTCCTCCTAACTTTGAATATTGTTCCTTATAAAATAATTTAATATTTAAATTTCGCAATATCTTTGATTTTTGCTATTTTCACTGCAGATAAAAACCCTGAAATTAAAACTACCTATCTAAATATCCAAGTATCTAAATGTTTATTGCAACTAGTATTTATTATATTTAGATATTACACCGCCTGTAAATCTCTACAGGCCTGTTGGAATGAGGGATCTACTACTATTTCTTCGAAATTTCTTTATGAAAGTCACTAAAAATTTCTAAATATTTGTCCAAGAGTATACACCGCCTGAACGTGCTTCCTACAGGCATATTCTAAACATTCATCCCTGTTCATAGCACTCATTTAATCACGCTGGTATGAATGTCACGTGTTGAGCAGACAAACATCACGCGATCCTAAAGCATTGTGATTTGTCTGTACATCATACGGAATTAATATGACGTCATTTTCAAAATGATAATCACTCTCCGTTTATATTTACGTTATTCATCGGTATAGGGTAAAAATTATGTTTTGAAAGTGTCCACGTAAATTCAAATTAAAAAAAAAAAAATCTGCGTGACTTTGATTCAAAAGCCATCGAACAACTTTGGCTGCTTTATTTGAACCTGACTGGTTAGTTTGTCTTGATGTTCCGGAGGAGAGACAAAGTCTAGAATTAAAGTTTTACTACAGAAAATAATGATGGAATTTACGTATATTAAGAGAAGAAATTGCAGTCTTCGATGTAGTGCAGCCGACACCATTAGTAGTCCGTAACGTCTGTCATTACAATAGTAATTGGTACCAGGGAAATCATTTGCAGTTCATATTGGAGAAGCACGCCGATTAGCCTCTTGTGGTTTGAAAGACAGCGGAAAAAGGAATCTTGTAACGAAACCCAAAATGACACTTATCAGAAATCAATTCTTTATCTCAGCTACACCATTGCCAGTGATTATCTTGCAAGAAAAATAATCATTGTTGTATATTTCTTTTTTTACGTATGGCCGCCAATATCCTGTAATTCTACTAATTTTAAATATTATCATTATTATCAAACCTGACATTACGAATTCAGTCTAGTACTGTTTAGCCGTTGTAATGAACGTGTTTGTACCTTGGTGACGCTCTCGTCCACGATTCCGCCAATAACATACACCTTGTCCTTGTCTAAATCTTCCAACATGTCCTCGGCGTCAGGGCTGAGATATATGACGTCATCGATGTTAAACATCTCCAAAATAGTTGTCTCTGTCATTTCAACCTAACATAACACATAAAAGAAGAATTCTGAAAAGCACATCCTCCATTTAAGCACAGTCTGATAACTAGCCAATTGATAAAAACAAACTTATTTTGATAAAAATAAATTGGGGCAGAAAATGTAATTTAATAGAATTAATTCATACTACAAGACGGCGCCTGAATAAGTAAATGTTTAATAGTGTTTTTGCTAATACTGAAAATCCCTGTCAAAGTTTTGTAAGTTTTCAGTGCACAAAACTAATAGTTTTTACCTATTAACCAACAACAAAGCCGCATTGATACATCAAATGCATTTACAGATGTTGCCAATGACCAAATTTCATTCCTAATTATTTTTGAAGCTATTAAAAGCTAAATGACTGGTAAGGATTTTGGGGAGAACTGGCAAGTGCTGCTTTTGCTCCTACTCAAGACAAATGCCGTGAGTCACTGCACTGATTTTCTTCAGACATTCCATGACAGACATAAACACTTGGAAGAACAATGCGTTTTTTTGAGTTCTCTGTAACGACAGCAGGTGGGAAGAACAGAAAAATCTGCACACCATGAGTAAACAAAAGCAGTGATTTAATGCTGCATGGAGATGTGCAGTCTTGTGAAATGCAACTTCAGCTATGTTATCAATTCTACAATATATCCCCCTAGCTAGGATTGAAGTGGTAGTATGTTTGGGGGTCCCACTTGGAATCATTGCGTGTTACATCTTTTTAAGTCCCACTCGGGGGAATGCTTATTATATCAGTTCTTTTAAACCCAACTCGGAGCGAATGCTCGTTACATCTTGTATGTCCCACTAGAGAGAATTTTCGTTACATCTTGTATGTCCCACTTGTATGGAATACGGTTGCATCTTTTAAACCCCCATTCAGAGCGAATGCTCGTTACATCTTTTAAACCCCTATTCAGAGCGAATGCTCGTTACACCTTTTTATGTCTCACTTAGAGAGAGCGCTCATTACACTTTTCATGTTCCACTCAGAGAGAGAGAGAGAGCACTCATTACACTTTTCATGTTCCACTCAGAGGGAGTTCTTGTTATGTCCCATAGAGAGGACTCGTTACATCTTTTACATTTTATTACATCTCACTTGAAGGAAATGTTTATTACATTAAAAGGTGAAGATAAGGAACAGTAGTCAATCTCATAACTCCTACTATGTCCCAACCCAATCAAATAATTCGTTATGAATTGTTCTGGTTTGTCTGAGTAACCATTTTATTTCAAATCAGTGTTACGTCACAGGTGCAATGTTACGTCACAGGTGCAATATTACATAAACAAATACTTTGAAATGAAACTCCATATACACTTAGGGGTGTATTATACAATTATTGACATTTTTGAGGTCGTTATCATTGAATATTATACTCCTCAGTTTGCTAAATCATCGTATTGACCATAAAAAAAATGTCAATACATGTAACTGCTTTACTATATAATTGTATGATTTAAAATCTTGCCATATTTTCCCATGTAAACGTCTATCCTTGTGAACGTCTGGTGTCAAGATCTAGTCAAAAGTAATTAGAGACACAAGTTTTCATTGGATGACCTAAACATGTATGTCATAACCATTCACATCAATTTGTGAATCTCCAGTTTACTTTTGGGCTGATGTTGTAAGGGTAATATTTTGTAAAGAATGCAAAATTTCATGTAAATATACTATCTTTAGTTCAATTTAATATTTGAATGCAGTGTAATTTGGTTATTTTGCAGTAGATACTTGTAACATCACACCATATACAGTAAAATGAATATATAGTTAAACTTCGATATCTCGAACACCGATATCTCGAATCCAATGTGTCGAAGTGATTTGGAAGTTCCAAAGATTTATTCTTAAAATATTTTACCTTCGATATCTCGAATACTTGGACAATTCAAAGTTTTTTCTTGGTCCCATCAAGTTCGCGATAACGAGGTTGGGCTGTATAACAAAGCGCTGGGGAAGAACAATTTTGATTCACTATAGATTCAATTCGTGTTCACTATAACTGTATTTTACTGTATATGTAACCTTTATCAAATGATTGATTTTATACTGTTTAAGATCTCATTTAAGAATTTTTCACTCATATGGAGACGTCACCATTGCCAGTGAAGGGCTGCAAAATTTAGGCCTATGCTCTGTGCTTACGGCCTTTCAGCAGGGAGGGATTTTTATTGAGCTACACCTGCTGTGACACAGGGCTTCAATTTTTGTGGTGTCATTTAAAGGACTGCACCAGTCATCACTTATGACAAGCAAGGGGGTACTGAGGACCTATTCTAACTCAGATCCCCCAAGGAACCTTTATCAGTCAGATTGTCATAGTTAATAGTACATGTACATAATATATTGCAAATATTATGACAGACGTAATAAAGTAATAAAGCAAATGTACCATAATTCCACAGTGTACACATGAAACTGTAAAGCACTGGATTTACTTTGTTGAATGCTACCTGAAATTTCTCAAAGCCATCAATTTTTCTGACACATTCTCGGTATAGATCTCCCTTTTTGTCAAACCCTGCAAAATAAATGTGAGCTGGCACATCTGTCCTCCGGTTTACTCCGTACATTCTGCACAGCTGTTGTGCTAATTTGCTTTTTTCCTATTATGAATATAAAATAATGGTAACATTAAAATAATTGCAATATCCTGCACAAGAAATATATACTTTGCTGGTTTCAAGGTAGAGCATCCCTTGTTTTTAATTTGTAATGAATATATACTACCCATCAATAGAAAAACAAGAAAATGAAAGCAACACTCAAACTTCAAAACATGTCTTTCCAGTATATGCAAGACAAAACATCAAGACTAGTATTCATGCCTTTGTGGCCTTGACATCTACCTACAGAAGAACCAAGTACTGAAAAACACCGCATCCAGCTCAGAACCGGTGAACACTGGAGCGAGTGATAGAAGGAAGTAGAAATATTCATCTACCTGGAGGAACAGATGCAGATGTGAAGAGACATTGGAAAAGCAAGAGCTGATTTTAAAATCTTCAAAAATATCTGGAAATCTCAATAAATCACAACACACACCAAAATCTACCTGTTTAACTCAAATATTTAATCAGTCCTGTTTATATGAATCAGAATCCTGAAGAAAAACAAAAACAAACATGCAAAACATCCAGACATTTCTTGTAAATCTTCTGAATTTACTGGTCAGATAGCATCAGTAACACAAACTTATGTCATAGAACCAACCAAACACCATCAGAAGTGAAGAACCAACTAACCACCATCACAAGTGAAGAACCAACTAACCACCATCACAAGTGAAGAACCAACCAACCACCATCAGAAGTTAGGAACCAACCAACCACCATCACAAGTGAAGATCAAGAGGAGATGGATTGGACAAAGGCTGTGAAAACCACCTAACAGCATCATTTGCCACTTGTCAGGCCCTGTTGTCAAATCTCCTGGGGAAAAGAAAAGGAGGAAGATCCAAGACCTCCTGGAAAGGTGGCCTGGAGCATGATAGTCCAAATAGATGGGCCATGCCTGGAGGATCTCAATAAGATTGCACAGGACCAGGGATGTTGAAGGGGGAGGCACCAGTTGAAGGCCTATGCCTCAGGAGGGAAAACAGGCCTAATTAAGTAACATATTCAGTAATGCAGTAGTAATCATAGAAAGGATTAATATCCAAATAAACCACATTCCATGGTTTTAAAAAAATGACTCTGAAAGTGCTCTTTTGACACTTTTTTCTGATATCAAAGACCCTTTGACAAAGGGTATTAGCAAATACACTTGGCAATGAACCCATGGGAACATGTACAACAAGTTTGATGATCCTAGCCTTCATACTAATTTTCCATTGCCAATACAAGTAAGACTCTGACTTTGAGAAATACCAGGTATCTACTTCTCACTATAGCAAACATATGTTTGATTATCCTATCCTTATTAGTTCTCTTTATCCTTTCAAAAAATTTGCTAGGTTCAAGGTCTTTAACTCTTTCAAAAATAGGTCAAAAAAGCCTAAACTCAAACATGATCTATAACCCATTGATCATGTATATATATTCAATTCAATAGATGTAGTGATAGCAAAAAACAAAGTCCAAAAAACTGTCAATGCTCTGACCGACACACAAATCACAGACTGATCACTGTAGTCTGACCGACACACAAATCACAGACTGATCACTGTAGTCTGACCGACACACAAACCACAGACTGATCACTACAGTCTGACCGACACACAAATTACAGACTGATCACTACAGTCTGACCGACACACAAATCACACACTGATCACTGTAGTCTGACCGACACACAAATTACAGACTGATCACTACAGTCTGACCGACACACAAATCACACACTGATCACTGTAGTCTGACCGACACACAAATCACAGACTGATCACTGTAGTCTGACCGACACACAAATCACAGACTGATCACTACAGTCTGACCGACACACAAATCACACACTGATCACTGTAGTCTGACCGACACACAAATCACACACTGATCACTGTAGTCTGACCGACACACAAATCACAGACTGATCACTACAGTCTGACCGACACACAAATCACAGACTGATCACTACAGTCTGACCGACACACAAATCACAGACTGATCACTACAGTCTGACCGACACACAAATCACAGACTGATCACTACAGTCTGACCGACACACAAATAACAGACTGATCACTACAGTCTGACCGTCACACAAATCACAGACTGATCACTACAGTCTGACCAACACACAAATCGCAGACTGATCACTACAGTCTGACCGACACACAAATCACACACTGATCACTGTAGTCTGACCGACACACAAATCACACACTGATCACTGTAGTCTGACCAACACACAAATCGCAGACTGATCACTGTAGTCTGACCGACACACAAATCACAGACTGATCACTGTAGTCTGACCGACACACAAATCACACACTGATCACTATAGTCTGACCGACACACAAATCACACACTGATCACTGTAGTCTGACCGACACACAAATCACACACTGATCACTGTAGTCTGACCGACACACAAATCACAGACTGATCACTACAGTCTGACCGACACACAAATCACAGACTGATCACTATAGTCTGACCGACACACAAATCACACACTGATCACTGTAGTCTGACCGACACACAAATCACACACTGATCACTACAGTCTGACCGACACACAAATCACAGACTGATCACTGTAGTCTGACCGACACACAAATCACAGACTGATCACTATAGTCTGACCGACACACAAATCACACACTGATCACTACAGTCTGACCGACACACAAATCACAGACTGATCACTATAGTCTGACCGACACACAAATCACACACTGATCACTACAGTCTGACCGACACACAAATCACAGACTGATCACTACAGTCTGACCGACACACAAATCACAGACTGATCACTGTAGTCTGACCGACACACAAATCACACACTGATCACTACAGTCTGACCGACACACAAATCACACACTGATCACTGTAGTCTGACCAACACACAAATCACAGACTGATCACTACAGTCTGACCGACACACAAATCACACACTGATCACTGTAGTCTGACTGACACACAAATCACACACTGATCACTGTAGTCTGACCGACACACAAATCACACACTGATCACTACAGTCTGACCGACACACAAATCACAGACTGATCACTATAGTCTGACCGACACACAAATCACACACTGATCACTGTAGTCTGACCGACACACAAATCACAGACTGATCACTACAGTCTGACCGACACACAAATCACAGACTGATCACTATAGTCTGACCGACACACAAATCACACACTGATCACTACAGTCTGACCGACACACAAATCACAGACTGATCACTACAGTCTGACCGACACACAAATCACACACTGATCACTACAGTCTGACCGACACACAAATCACACACTGATCACTGTAGTCTGACCGACACACAAATCACACACTGATCACTGTAGTCTGACCGACACACAAATCACAGACTGATCACTACAGTCTGACCGACACACAAATCACAGACTGATCACTGTAGTCTGACCGACACACAAATCACAGACTGATCACTGTAGTCTGACCGACACACAAATCACACACTGATCACTGTAGTCTGACCGACACACAAATCACAGACTGATCACTACAGTCTGACCGACACACAAATCACAGACTGATCACTGTAGTCTGACCGACACACAAATCACACACTGATCACTACAGTCTGACCGACACACAAATCACAGACTGATCACTACAGTCTGACCGACACACAAATCACAGACTGATCACTACAGTCTGACCGACACACAAATAACAGACTGATCACTACAGTCTGACCGACACACAAATCACAGACTGATCACTACAGTCTGACCGACACACAAATCGCAGACTGATCACTACAGTCTGACCGACACACAAATCACACACTGATCACTGTAGTCTGACCGACACACAAATCACACACTGATCACTGTAGTCTGACCAACACACAAATCGCAGACTGATCACTGTAGTCTGACCGACACACAAATCACAGACTGATCACTGTAGTCTGACCGACACACAAATCACACACTGATCACTATAGTCTGACCGACACACAAATCACACACTGATCACTGTAGTCTGACCGACACACAAATCACACACTGATCACTGTAGTCTGACCGACACACAAATCACAGACTGATCACTACAGTCTGACCGACACACAAATCACAGACTGATCACTACAGTCTGACCGACACACAAATCACAGACTGATCACTATAGTCTGACCGACACACAAATCACACACTGATCACTGTAGTCTGACCGACACACAAATCACACACTGATCACTACAGTCTGACCGACACACAAATCACAGACTGATCACTGTAGTCTGACCGACACACAAATCACAGACTGATCACTATAGTCTGACCGACACACAAATCACACACTGATCACTACAGTCTGACCGACACACAAATCACAGACTGATCACTACAGTCTGACCGACACACAAATCACAGACTGATCACTATAGTCTGACCGACACACAAATCACACACTGATCACTACAGTCTGACCGACACACAAATCACAGACTGATCACTACAGTCTGACCGACACACAAATCACAGACTGATCACTGTAGTCTGACCGACACACAAATCACACACTGATCACTACAGTCTGACCGACACACAAATCACACACTGATCACTGTAGTCTGACCAACACACAAATCACAGACTGATCACTACAGTCTGACCGACACACAAATCACACACTGATCACTGTAGTCTGACTGACACACAAATCACACACTGATCACTGTAGTCTGACCGACACACAAATCACACACTGATCACTACAGTCTGACCGACACACAAATCACAGACTGATCACTACAGTCTGACCGACACACAAATCACAGACTGATCACTATAGTCTGACCGACACACAAATCACACACTGATCACTACAGTCTGACCGACACACAAATCACAGACTGATCACTACAGTCTGACCGACACACAAATCACAGACTGATCACTACAGTCTGACCGACACACAAATCACACACTGATCACTGTAGTCTGACCGACACACAAATCACACACTGATCACTGTAGTCTGACCGACACACAAATCACAGACTGATCACTGTAGTCTGACCGACACACAAATCACAGACTGATCACTGTAGTCTGACCGACACACAAATCACAGACTGATCCCTGTAGCGCTCCTGTTTAAAGATGGGGCCAAATGAATCATCAAAGTACATGCAACTTTACAAATATTTCATTTCTTGTAAAAATATTGTTTTCAAACATTTACTGTGAACGAATTTTGAATGAAAATAAAAATTGCAAACTTGGCAGGTGCAAATAATTACCATATACCTTTAAAGTCATAGTGTGCTCCATGCTTAAATCGATGCAGATTCTCTGACCACACATCATAGCTGTTTCTAGTTTAGACTTTATTTCTTCTTTTAGCTCCTTCTTTGATGGCTGAACAATACCTTCCTCTGAATTCAGCAAAAACAATTGCAGCATTAAAAGACTATAGAATTTTCCTCACATTAGTGGCAGTCCATGAAATAGAAGCTTTAATTATAGAAGGCATGTTTCCTTCAATCTTAACATGAGATGTATGAGTTAAATTCTTTTATATAGCTGTATGATCCATATTGTTTTGTACAATACATACTTAATTGTTCATTTTTTGATTTTTCTCTCTGTCTCTGTTTTTGTAGCTGTTTTTTTTCCTTTCGCAACTCTCTTTTCCTTTGCATAGCTAACTCGTGTTTTAATCTCTTCTTTTGTGATCTCTGATTTCAGAAAAAAATATTTATCAAAACATTGCATGTATGCTTTCAAACAAATAAACATCTTTCCCAGTTGATAACAACTGTACACCATGCAATAATGAATTATCATATTGTTAGTATTGCCCCGTCATCAGATACCCATATTTCTGTGAGGAATAGAAGATAAAATCAACTACGGCATCCTACAATGGTGTTGTGTCTTTGATCAGTCAATAAAACAATTTGTTAAATGGTATATTTTCAAAGAAGATAACACACTTATCAAAATTGTCATTAATGAAATATTTAAGGAATCACTGTCTGGTTTGTAGGGAACCTGATGAAGCCATTATGCACTTCACATACCAAACAATCTAGACAATGATTCCTTATATATATATGTGTGTGTGTGTGTGTGTGAAATAAAACTGGAAATATCAAGAATACTGCTCAGTAGAAATTGAAATACACATGGCATTCCATTGGCGCTGCAAAGGTTATCAAAGAAAAAAGTTGGAATGTAAATATACAATTATAATAATAATAATAATTGGTTTATATATAGCACTTTTCCAGCATGTGCTTCACAATACATTATTACCCCAGCAGACTTTATAACATTCCAGAGCTTTCTCAGTGCAAACTGCCATTAAGGCACTAGAGCACTAACATTCTAACAGTATCTTTCACTGTCTATAGCCAGGTACCCCTTTTACACTTGGGTGGAGTGAGGAAATTCGTGTGTAGTGCCTTTCCCAAGGACACAACGTTGGCCCTGCAGTGACCAGGACTCAAACCCACAACCTTTCGGTCGAGAGTCTAACAGCCTAACCACTAGGCCACCAACACTGATACTGTGGTGTAGGAAGTTTCAATATTTTCCCTCATAAAGTAATAAAGATATGTATGTATGAGGCCCATAGACCACATTTGAATTTCTCAGGATCAATTATTTCTCTATATACAGTCTTGTACCAGGGGTCACATTGTGAATAAACTTGAATTTACACTACAAAAGGAAACTTGCATATTAAGTTAACAATGAGTGTCCTTGTGGACCTTGAGGAAATTATACAAAGATTTTCATGCAAGCTTCAGCTTTTCTGGTCAAACTGTTTCAGAGTGTTTTAATTCGTTAATAATGCCACTCTGTTTTCACATGTCTTCGTTATCTTTCCATGAATGCACATCATATGAAGATCCTTAAATTCTCTTCAACTTGAGAAAATATTTGTATCAAATTTGTTAAATTAGGATCATGTAGTGGCCTTTGTGAGGAAGATGAAAATGTGGAAAGTTAGGCCAGACAGACACTAAACTCATCAGAAAAGCTCACCTTAGCAGATAAATACAACCCCCCGAGGTACTCATTCACATTCTACAGATTGCCAGTCTAACACCTGAATTCACTCAGCTAACCAGACAGGTGAGGAACTTTCAAAGGACAAAGAATATATTTCTAAATTTATATGTTTTTATCCTTGGTGAATTCCATTTGCAAAACGTTGTGACAATCTGTTAATTCTCCAGATAGCCAATTGCCAAACCCATGTAGTTAAGGTAACAATATGGCCAAAAACTGGCCATTAACAGCCAGTTAATAAATGTGCCATTAAAACTTTATTACCCAAGTGCATTTTTGGTTCAGGTAAATTTTATAGTGTATAAAATATAAAAAAATTTTTTTGTTGAAAACAGTATCTCCCCAGCTCTCTAAATTAAAAATATTCCAATTACAACCCCCTCCCCTCAATGTATTGCATGGTATGGAGAATAAAGCATGAGCAGGTACATAGATATTATGTACATAGTTATGAATTGCACTTTGTGCAATGAGGAAAAAGCAGGAAAAAGATTCAACATTGATGTGACAATGTCATTGTTGTATATGATACAATTACAATGACTGTTATGCTGAAATACCAGTAGGAAAATTAACATACTCTGGTACGTGAAAAAAGGCTATAAAACACTCCTCTTTGATTCACTGTAAATTTTAAGAATAAATCAGATCCCTGGTAAGAACACTTTGAACATTATTAAATGGTAATGAAGTATTGCACACAATTTCATTCTATTCAATAGGCCATAAAGGAGGAGAAGTGTTCACAAGCAATGTTAACTCCTCCACCCCTCTTAGATCCACTATAACTTTAAGGATAACAACTGGATCCTCATATCCCAATAACATGCACATCTGCAAATGTCAATTAAATATTGTACAAAGTTTTAAGCCTATCAGATAAGACATATAGGAGAAGTGTTCACAAGCTATTTTACATCCTCCATCCCTCTTATTAGATTCACTATAACCTTTAGAAAAACAATTGAATCCTCATATCCTGACAATCTGCAAATCTACAAATGGCAATGAAGCCTTGTACAAAGTTTCAAGTCATTCTGATAAACCATATATGAGGAGAAACGTTCACAAGATATTGTGACAGGCAGACAGACTGACAAACAGAAAACAATAAAACAATGTCTCCCCCTGGAAGAGGGGAGATATAAAAAATACAGTAGAATATGTATAACTTTAAAACATATATGAGTTAAACGATAGCTACATGTATATCAAACTATTTTGATATAAATGAACATTTTACTTAATCCATACAAAAACCCACCTTGAAGTGTTTTAATATGTTGAATGGACTACTACCTTTCACATAAATTTAACCATCTAAATATAGGTCACAAATAGGTGAGAAATTGATTTGGTTATTAACTATAGAGAATATAGTTTTCTTTATTTCTGTGTGGAATTTGATTATTAAAAAAGATATCTAGCCATTTTGCAACATCTCTTTTTTTAGAAAATGTATTTCATGTCCACAACTGTTCTGTTCAGCATGCATGTATTACATTATCTTGTATTTTGTTTCATTCCACTCTTGTTATCAAGGTTATGTGAATGCTTACAAAGTCAACAAAGAGTTTGAGACCCAGACTGATATAATGTGTGTGTGTGTGTGTGTGTGTGTGTGTGTGTGTGTGTGTGTGTGTGTGTGTGATGATATACCTTACACTGTATATGTATATATACACATGCTTATAAATGTTAATTGTTCTGACATAAGAATTGTCACCTTCAACAAATACTGTTGAGTAGTGTATTACAGTCATTTGTGTATATTATTTACATTCATTGATATTTCCTTGATCAATACAAGTACAATATTCGCCAAGTCTCGAGGATGAGGTGAATATTGTATTTCTACAGTAGCTAAAGTATTGTATTGACCAAGACGATGTCAATAACTGTTTTATTATATGATTGAATAATTTAAAATATCAAAACTTTCTAACAGATTCTATGAAACAATACCTTTGTATTCTGCTAGATGGCAATACCAAGTCAAAAAGAGATTAAAGATACGAGTTTTTGTTTATTATATGATTGAATAATTCAAAGCAGTAAAGCCTATGAAATGATACCTGATAGTTTACAGCTAGGCGCAAGATCTAACCAAAAGTGATTAAACACAAGAGTTTTAATTGAACAAACAATAAATAATACCCAATCATATCAATTTCGGATATCTCAATTTATTTATTTATTTTTAGTCTTATGTTAGAAAAATCAAACGTTATTATATTTACTTTGAAAGTATATGGAGGTGAACAGAACATTCTACTTTTTCTAGTATATTGGTTCTCAGCCAATCATTTATTTGATCATATACAAACTACATTGTATATGAGTTTAATGTGTAGTGGTCACTCATCCAAGTGATGATCACACTTGCTGGTGTTTAACTTGTGTGATCAAGAAAGAAACTCTACCACATCATTAGAAAAGCTAGCTCACTACTGAAGTAGTATTAGTTTTCTATACATGGTCTGTTACATGAGTATACTAATGTGGTAGTGTTAGATACATGGCCTTCCTACTAGCTCGGGCTAGTGGGTTAAACCTTTAGCTCGATCAGTAGAGCACTGGACTGTCGTGCCAAAGGTCCCAGGTTCGATTTTCATCAGAGGCACAAACCAGTCTCTGTTACACTAATATCAACATCTCATAATGAATACATCATTGTTGTAATACTGTGCTTCTGTGATCCCATTAGTGGATGCTAAACTGTATTTAATTATGCTAAAATTCTATCTTGCGTCCAAAAAAAATAAAATTCTGTTACTGAAAATCGTTGTGAAAAGATATTTAGAAACACACAGTTTTGATTTTCTATTCAAAATACATGGAATGTCTTATTGGTTAGCTAGTCTCATTTCAAAATGTGACATCTTTGCATATATGACATTAGAAAAACTGCAAATTAATTCATATAAAAAATGGTTAGATAAAGCTCCATGACATGGCTTCGTAAAGCTAAAATAACTTTATCAATCAACAAAGCTAAATCAAAAGATTATGCTGGACTTAGTAGATACCGGTAATCTCTTCAATCCTGTAGCACCAGAATAGACATCGTTTGTAGTTTCCTCAGATGCCTGCTCAGATGAGATATCGGGAGTTGCTAAATTGTCGTCCTTGACCGCTGGTGTGTCATCTTTGGACATTGCCTCGTGTTTTATCTGTACTTGGTCTTCTACCATGTCACATGTTACTATTCAAACTTGATAAATTCAAGAAGAAACATAAAACAGTTCGTTTTTCTCCTTCTACATGCGACTTTCAGTTTCGAATAAAAATATCCGGTTTGCAATTCCTAGACAATTTGACCAATGGTTGCTTCTTTAAGCCTTGCCAACAAAAGAAACAAAATCGTATACTTGTGCAAAATCTATATATTTATTTATTTGAAAAATCTAAAGTATATTATTTATGCAAGAAAAAATCTCCTTTGGAGATATATCAAATATATGTTGTTTGTAGAATCTTCCTGAATTAACTAAGAACGAATGATCAACTAGAACAGTTAAAATGAAAGTAAACAAAACTTTTCAGAAGTTTGGAGAAAGAGCTTTTGTGAATGCATACAAACTTGTAAGCAACTTGTTGTAGATTTCATGAAATTATTTAATCAGATGTTTTCAAAAATTAAAACTTCATCAATACAGAGTAATATGGAACATTGAACCGGAGTTTTGTTTAATATGCACAGGTGCTTGGATTTTAATACATGAATATATATCTAACATCTAATCTTATACATATGTATATAATTTACACATGTATAAGGTTAGATGTCTATTCATTTGTTAAAACCAAAGCACCTGTGAGTCGTGTGGGTTGTTTTTTTTTTTGGTTTTTTTTTTTTTTACTTATATTGGTCTAATAATTCGATACTGATATAATATTCAACAAATGTTATTGAACTTCAGTGGTTTTGAATTTGTACAGATCGTTATGTTCTCTTTCACAGTATAGCGAGGTGATATGGTTTTTAATCAATAAATATAACTAGTACATTACAAGTCTAGTGAAATGTTTACAGAATGGTCCCTTATACTGTAGACTTTTTCAAGAAATGCAAATGGACCGCAGCAGAAAATGGCAAAGGGACTGCCCAAAAAAATTCCAATTGCAGGTGTTGAGAAAGTCATTGTTGTTGCTTCCGGAAAAGGCGGAGTCGGAAAATCAACAACAGCAGGTATGTTTACCTGAACTATGAAGGAAAATATATTTCATTGATATCAGTAATGTAGAATATTATTGTGTATTCATTCAATTTACAACAGTACCTGAGGAATCACCAATGCAGTTAGTAAGGCTGAATTACCATTGTCTCTTCATCAGGTATCGCAACCTGGTGATTAATTGGTTTGTTAAATGATCGGTTGCAATTATCAATAAACCTAATAATTAGGTGAAAATTATAAGATGTCTCACTACATATTATTTCTTGCTGCAATAAATAAGTGATAAATAAACACAAATGAAAATCAGTCATCTGAAATACAGTGTACAAAAATTTTAAGTAACAAAGATATCAGTTTTACCAGTTCCACCTTTGCATGTAATATAAACAGAGTTCATCATCTTAATGTAAAATTTAAAACCAGTCGATCAAAGTGCTGATTTCCAGGCTCTCTAAAACCTTGCACTGTCAAAGATTTACTGTAGAGGACTGTAGAGTTTATACACTGTAGCAGAGTTACCTGTAAAATAATCCTTTTTTTAAAGGATATTGCATTATATTTTAAGGGACTTTTGGAACAAACACAGCATTTATATAGTGTACAATATTACAAATAATTTTCCATTTTCATAAGCCAAGGGTTTTTGGTCTAATCCACTCCCATTTGTAGGGAGTTGAGCGGACCGAAAATCCTCAAGGCTTGCAAACCTCTTCAGTTTGAGTTCATTTAAGAAGACAGCTGCTGTATTGAAAGGTTACAAGTCAGTTGTAATGTGTAGGGAAATATGCAATGTACCAGATAAATGCAGACCCTGGTCCCTTCAGTCTCTAGACAGGTGCTCTACTAAGTTCCTGGCATCACTGATCAAATCTGTCTGAATGACATATCCCTTATGTGTCTTCGTACCCTAGAGACATCAACCCAGAATCCCCTAGAAGGCAGTTTCATTCTTGTGTGTTCGAGGGGGGGGGGGGGGGACTTTTATATTTTATATACCCCCAAGTGTAACAGCCTACTAACAAAAACAGAAAACCATACGACTGACCATGAATTGAGTTGTAGACTTGAGTTTCTTCTGTTTCCTCTATCTTGTTGGCCAGTATTTCAATTTTAAATAAATGCTATTATATAACTAAGAATTGACACATTTTATAGTAGTTATGAATTATTGATAATAATTTTTCAATTTTTCAATTTTAAATAAATGCTATTATATAACTAAGAATTGACACATTTTATAGTAGTTATGAATCATTGATAATAATTTTTCAATTTTAAATAAATGGCTAGTATATAACTAAGAATTGACACATTTTATAGTAGTTATGAATTATTGATAATAATTTTCCAGTGAATCTTGCACTTGGAATGGCTGCAAATGATAAGGTAAGATTTCATTTTGTTCTCAGAATTATTACCACAATTGGTTTTGACAGGAAATTTAAGTTCTTAGTTAAGGTAGCTAATTGCATCAAAATTTTATTTAATGGCTCATTCAAATGTTCATATGAAGTATGATTTCAACATCAAAAGAGTGACACAAGCTCTCAATTATTTGTATGATTTTTTTGTGATTTTTTCTGAAATAATAAAAAACGTGTTTTGTTTGGAAAGAAGATTTTAGAGTCCAAATTTCATTGTGCTTAATAAGTAATAAAACATGCATAAACACTCCTATAGTCATACACATTTTTGAAATAAAAAAATATTTATGAAAATTAAAAATGTTATTTGACTTTGATAATATTTTTTAAATCTATGGATAAAATCTTCAAGAAACATGTCAGTTATGAAAAAGATATATCATATAAATATATTTTAAAAAGAAACTGAAATGAAATGATCAAAATTCAGTAGTACTGTGATTTTTCAAATTTGAACCAAACCTCATCGGAATTATAGAAAAGTAGTCATAGAGAACATTGTAATCAGAAAACTACATTCCCTTGATCTAAAATGGTTTACAAATTAAATGAATTTACAAAGGAAACTAATGCATAAAATTAGCAAGAATAATTATTTTAGCAATTTCTATCAATTGAGATCAAGATCGGTACTTCTTTCACTCATTTGTTTCAAATCTTTAAAAATTGCAAAATTTGAAATTATGATAATTTCAGTTTCTTTTTAAAATACATTAGTATGATATATTTTTTTGTTAATTGACACATTTCTTGAATATTTTATCCATAGATTTAAGAAATATTAACAAATCACATTTTCAATTTTCATCAATATTCTTTTATTTCAAGAATTAGAATGACTGCCTGAGTATTGTAGGCATGTTTTATAAGATATTTACATCATGCATCAAATCAAAGTGAAGTTCAGATTTTAAAATCTCTTATTTGCAAACAAAACACCTTTTTCATCAATCCGAAAAAATCAGAAAAAAGATCATGAAAAATAAATGAGAGCTTGTATCACTCTTTTGATGGTGAAATCATGTTTTATACGAGATGCTTAAATGAGCCATTAAATGACATTTTAGTGCCGTGAGCCCCCTTAAGTATTTAAACAGGAATAATAGCATCTGCCTTCATAATCGTCCAGTCATTTGTCTTTTCAGTGTTCAAGTAAAATTTCTAAGTTACAAATCGTCTGACTCATTCTGTTGCTTCTTTATTACCAGTAAGTACATTGTTATATCTGTGTAGTACTTACATGTACTGTAGTACTTTTATATTGCCAGTCCAGTCGGGTGGGGTTATTGGATGCTGATGTGTTTGGGCCCTCTCTGCCGACCATGATGAATCTCAATGCAGAACCCGAATTAAATAAACGTAGGTAAATTATCGCTACGGGTATTATTGAAATTTTTTCTTTTAAAACACAGCTTGACCGGTTCATGCGACTTTAACAACATTCTCTTTATACTGTATACAGTACTTGGTGTGAAATCTTGCCTTGTGACGTCTTAGGGATGAGGTCACAAGTACATTTGCCTTTTCTGTTTCCATTTTCTTGCTGTGACAGTTTAAATGCATAAATTGCCAAAACTTACTTTACTTTATAATCATATAAGTAGATATTACATTTATTCCTTAGATAATATATTTTATACTAGTGAAAGAGAAAGTGGGTTTGCCCATCTGCTTAAGGTGTTGTATCTAGTTTAAAAAGTGTAGGAAAATTTCAAGAAGAGCTACATGTATATCAAAGGATGATTGATTAATGTTAATTACATTGTGTATTTAATGAATCAGTAATGCTTAATAATAAGTATCATACTTCTCCGCATTTTTATATTATTTAACTTATTTGCCTAGTAAATTCACTCACTCATTTGTAAAAATACTCTGTGATAGGTAGTGTGTGTGAGTGTGAGTGTGTGTGTGTGTGTGTGTTCTTTGTATGTCTCCACTTGTTTGACAGTAAGTTATAGAAAGGCTACTACTTTTCATCAATCACCACATGCCAGACAGTGAACCAAACATAGACTTGTGTATTATGTTCCATGTTTTATAATTTTATGTATGAAATCAACATTGCCAATTTCTTCAATCACCCTTTTTGTTCCTTGAATAGCTACAAGACTAATGAGAAATTCACAGCAGTTATTGCAATTTAATTAGAAGAAAGCACTCACAGGAACCAATTGGTTATGAATAATACAAATTAGGTCTGACATAAAAACATGAAACTATAATCCTCAAGGACCTACAGAAATGTTGTTACAGCTGATCTTGTGTAACCTAGCAACTGTGTCTTCCCATCTACTGTGTAATATGGACAACTCTATTTCAATTTCTTATTACAAGTATCTTTTTCCCATGATTTTACACTATGCTATCTAAATATTCTGTCTAATCCAGCACCAACATTCTGTCTAATCCAGCACCAACACACTCTATCTAATCCAACACAGATTGATTGATTGTTTGTTTTCTGTCCAGTCGAGAATTTTTCACTCATCTTGAGACGTCACCCACTGTAGGTGAAGTACCACAAATTTAGACCTATGTTCAGCGCACAAGTGCCAACGCCCTACCATGATACGGAACCTCCGTTTTTAAAGTCATATTCAAAAGTCCCGTAATGCTTAGCGCTCAGGGCTGTAGCAGTGAGGGACATCTGTTTAATCCAACACAGACATCTGTCTAATCCAGCACAGACATTCTGTCTAATCCAACACCTACATTATGTCTAATCCAACACCAACATTCTGTCTTTGAATATGAAATTGTGATATGCATTTCTTTCTTCTTTTTTATTATCTGTATATTTTATAAATATATATTGAATATTTAAAGGTGATTTTTTTATCCATTTTATTGCAGAAAATTTAATGGTACCACTACAAAACTATGGGATAAAATGGTGGGTACATAAGGTTTTTGATTTATTATATATCATTTTAATATTCAATGACCAATTAAATATAAATTGCTACATTGTACAAAAACAATTTTCCAGCATGTCTATGGGATTTCTTGTGGAGGAGAATGCCCCTATAGTATGGAGAGGGTTAATGGTAATGTCTGCCATACAGAGGCTACTTAGGCAAGTACGTATTGTATTTACTTTTCATTCTTGTAAAGAATTACACAATCTTTATTTTTGCTGACTTCAAACTTTTTGGAAAGGAACACAATATTTATTATGTTATTATAAACACAATGAATTCTGAGAATTTTTTTTTTTGGATACCTTGACCTCTGTTTCTAAGGATTTACAGATCTGTTACATGTATTATATTACAAAATTTACATGAGGACAATACAGTGTACAGTATTTTGTTCCCTGTAACAGGTGGCTTGGGGTCCCTTGGATTATCTTGTAATAGATATGCCTCCAGGAACCGGGGACACACAGCTGTCAATATCACAGAATATACCCATCAATGGTAAGATTTCAGTCCTCCATAGCAGTGCAGGTATAATATACAGGGGTATGTCAATGTTCATTTGCAGATCTAGGGGGGAGGGGGTATTGGAACTCACCCATGCCCCTATTTTTTTTCTGGGACTTGACATGAACCAGAAATTTATTGACTCTCTTGTAAAGCATTTCCATTTGCTTTCATGAAATACCATGCCAGATTCCATTTCCTGCCTACATCAGGTTGGCAGGATTTGCTTTATTTACTGTATGTTCACTCTAGCGTTGAAATAGATATTGACACGGTATTCAAAACATTGGTTGAATTTTACCTACAAAAAATGTACAAAATGTTAATTGATGAATAAAGATTAACTAGCACTGAATGATACATCTGTTGATTCATTGGATATGATCTAGTGCAGTTTTTAGATCATCTTTCTGGATCCCACCCCCTTTCCAAATAGCTGGATCGGCCTCTGATTTCACACCACATTTGAAGCTTAAAAGAATTATAATCCAGTATGTAACCAATTTGCCCCCTTAAAACGACCTTTGATTTAGAGGATTTACTTATTTTGATGAAGGGTGTATGCACACCGTTCATGTGTGTTATTTTTAGAAAATTGTTGGTAATCCAGAGATTATAATGTCGTTTAACATTTTTTGGATATTTAAATTTCTGATGAAATAGTGGGCAATTTCATGAGTTATAGAGCGACATTGCTGACGGGATGACGTTACTACACGATACATATGTATAGTATTTCAGTCGTTGACAGAAATATTAATTTTGTTCTCAAAGTTACTCTATGTTTTTCAAATTAAAGTAATAATTACATACCAACATGATTTTGCTGGCAACAATTCATAATGCCAAATTAAACTATATAAACATTGATGTCTCAACACTGATCTGACCAATTACAGTCAGAGAAAGTGTCTATGGTTATTATGTGGCTGTTCCAACTGTAGACTAACAAGTACGTCGAATTCTACGAAATGATACATATATTAATCAGTGGCAAATTTAGAGGCCCCCTCCCCTTTTCCACCACAAATTTACAAAATAATGTGAGTAAAAAAAAGATTTCGCACTCAAAATGGTTGAATATTTTGGCAAATACTTGACTTTCACATGTGGGCCCCTTCTTTTCGGAAATCCTGGATCCGCCACTGTCAATGATGCTTTCAAAATATCACTTCTAACTTTAATGTAGATATAAGCTTTAAATGTGTATTTTTTATATCTTTTGTGCAGAATTTTGAAATCTCTAACTTGTGTTATTCAATTAGTTTATTATCAGCATAATAAACATAAAAAATTAAACCTATAATATTTAAACAAGCACACAGCTCTTAAATTGATATTTTCAGTGTAAGACAGCTGACAATCAATTGCTGAAAATTCTTTAATGGTGCAGAACTATGAATTTGTCACAACAGAATTGATTGAAAAAGTATATTATTAATAAATCTGAAAGGTTTCTCTCGAATTTTCACATTTTTAGGAAGCCTTTACCAGATATAGTCTTTTCCCAATTCACTGTTATTGTAGTACATACATGTATATCCCTATTATTTGTAATGCATGGTAATTGCCACTCAAAATACATGTACTTTTCGAACTTCCAAATATTATTCTGAAAACTTATCATTTCATTACCCCCCACCCCCCAAAAAAACAACAACAAAAAACAGGTACTAATCAGTGATTCTGAGGGTCCCCCCCCCCCCCCCCAAAAAAAAATTTCACTTTGCTGACAGTGAATCAAATTTTATGATTTTACAAATCTTCTCACTTTGTTTCATATCAATCTGGATTTTCTATTATACACTTAGGTGCAGTAATCGTGTCAACTCCACAAGACATTGCTTTGTTGGATGCCAGGAAGGGGGCAGAAATGTTCCGTAAAGTGGATGTTCCCGTCATGGGCCTCGTCCAGAACATGAGCATTTACACGTGCCCTAAGTGTGGTCATCAAGAACACATATTTGGGAAGGACGGAATAGGCAAAATAGCCAAGGCCATGAATCTAGACATTCTTGGCAAGTAGCACTAATTTATACTTAAGTTTTCTCCAGATAACCTATTGTTCTGTTGTTAAATCTACAATCATGTCATTACATAAGGCACTAAATTTTATTCTATTCCCATGTATAACATATGTTCATATATATTTTATTATATTGTCTAAAGTGCTTTAGAAGACGCAGGTCAATAGAGCGCTATATAAATTTATTGAATTACAATTACAAAGGTCCAAGAAAAATTATGAATTATGTGGGGTCTTTATGTAAATTTATTTGAAATAAAATAGATTTAACTGTTGGTTAACTGTTGCATTTTTTTTAAACAGGAGACATTCCTTTGAACCGATACATAAGAGAGGGCTGTGATACTGGAAAGCCTGTACTGATTACTGACCCCAGCAGTCCAGAGGTAGGAATTTCTAACAGAGAACTAGCGCACCTACTTATATTTTGTTAGTTTTGTTTGAAACATGGCATCGTGAACTTTTTTTTGTGGTTAAACTGTTTAAATTAAGCAAATTATCATTGTATCAGGTATTTCACTGATTTTAAGGGGATTTTTTGTGAACCTATTTCACATGTGGTTATATGTTTTTATACCCTCCCCCTTCTTTTTATTGGGAGTTGGTTGCACATATACAGTGTACTAGAATCATCACCATGTCCATACGCCCGTAGACATTAGATTAAGGTCAGCATTTAACTCCGACCTCACATTACAACAAGTGAAATACACACCAGACTTGCTTATATGACACATGCTGGGATCCTTCTTCCTACTCGTCGTCCAGAAACTGCATCTCTCACATATTGTATTGATTGAATCTGGTTAAGATTAGCATTTAGGTCTTTCCCCGGCTTACTACAGGCAATTTATCGATAAAACTCGTTCTTTGATACCTGTGTTGTGTTTAATGCATTTACATCTATTGATGTTGCATCGCAAGATTAACATAAAAATGCCTTTTGATTAGAAATATCGGAAACACACCAAGGAGAAGTTACAACTGTGATATTTTGGTGTGAACAATAATTTTGCAAGGCGCACTCTGGACTGTAAATTTACAAGGCTGCATGAAAGGTTATTCAGAAAGAATGTGGTATGCAAATATACAGTTTTTCAATTATGCCCAGTGTTGGGTGTGCCCAGCAAGGAGATAGGGGGAGAGAGTATTAATCCATTGCATGTCAGATATTGACAATAGTTCCGATTTAAATTCTCTATTTTAATCCGATATGAATTCATCTTTTCATTTTCACTGTTATTGTTGCATATAGTAAATCTTGTACAAAGAATATTTACATCATCTCATATATTGGCATTTTTTATTTATTTTTTATTATTATCATTATTTTTTACAGTCAATGATCTACAAGGATATAGCCAAAAAAGTTGCAGAGATTTTGAAGTCACACAGAGATAAAATTTCATAATGATGTAAAATTTAATTGTTATTGTATGCATGATTGTATGTCTGTGTGTGAAAAAAAAAATAAAATGTTTATCTATCTACTTTTGTTCAATGTTGAACTTGTATTTTGGAAATGTACACCATACAGTGCACTCCACGTATATTGAACTGTTACAGTGAAGTAAAAGTAGATCTCCCATAACATTATTGATATGGTTCAACATTTGTTATATTCAACTACACTTGGATTTCACAAAAAAATCTCAACTTAAGTATGAGTTTTCTCAATGGTTCAACATTTGTTATATTCAAATACACTTCAATATCACGACAAAATCTTAAACTTAAGTATGAGTTTCCTTTTATTTGAGCAGTTAACATGTGAGCAAAATCTCAGACTTAAGTCCAAGTTTTATTTTAAGTTTATTTCGAGAAATCCAGGCCTGGTTGACCCCCTATATGTCAGTATATCCAGAGAGGACTGTATCTACAAGTGCTGTAGTGGACTGTATCGACAAGTCCTGTTGTGGACTGTATCGACAAGTCCTGTAGTGGACTGTATCGACAAGTCCTGTTGTGGACTGTATCGACAAGTCCTGTTGTGGACTGTATCCACAAGTCCTGTAGTGGACTGTATCTACATCTACAAGTCCTGTAGTGGACTGTATCGACAAGTCCTGTAGTGGACTGTATCTACAAGTCCTGTTGTAGACTGTATCTACAAGTCCTGTTGTAGACTGTATCTACAAGTCCAGTAGTGGACTGTATCTACAAGTCCTGTTGTGGACTGTATCCACAAGTCCTGTAGTGGACTGTATCTACAAGTCCTGTAGTGACTGTATCGACAAGTCCTGTTGTGGACTGTATCTACAAGTCCTGTTGTAGACTGTATCTACATCTACAAGTCCTGTAGTGGACTGTATCTACATCTACAAGTCCTGTAGTGACTGTATCTACAAGTCCTGCAGTGGACTGTATCGACAAGTCCTGTAGTGGACTGTATCTATATCTACAAGTCCTGTAGTGACTGTATCTACAAGTCCTGTAGTGACTGTATCGACAAGTCCTGTAGTGGACTGTATCTACATCTACAAGTCCTGTAGTGGACTGTATCGACAAGTCCCATAGTGGACTGTATCGACAAGTCCTGTAGTGGACTGTATCTACAAGTCCTGTAGTGGACTGTATCTACATCTACAAGTCCTGTAGTGGACTGTATCGACAAGTTCCGTAGTGGACTGTATCGACAAGTCCCGTTGTGGACTGTATCTACAAGTCCTGTAGTGGACTGTATCTACATCTACAAGTCCTGTTGTGGACTGTATCTACATCTACAAGTCCTGTAGTGGACTGTATCTACAAGTCCTGCAGTGGACTGTATCGACAAGTCCTCTAGTGAACTGTATCTACAAGGACTGTATCGACAAGTCCTGTTGTAGCAATAGACTGTGACTTGGGATCCTTACATCAATCTGAAATAAAGTTTTTTACCCTATTATCTATTGTTGTGCATGATATGGTCAAAACACAATATGACGCCCCAATATTCTTTAAAATCCTCAGATGAAACTTGGAAAACTTTGTTCCACTAGGCATTTAGGTCAACCATTGTATATTCATGTTCTCTGCTGGCAACAGTTGACAGAATTAAATGACATGCTACCTCTTGTTAGTACATGTATTTTGTCAGCCTCACTGCAAGTCCAAGGTTCAAATCCAAACGCAAGTCCAAGGTTCAAATCGGGCAACAGTTATCCTGACATGATTTTCATCCTATTGAATTTTTTTGACTGCTTGATCCTGCTCAACCGATATTGATTTCTTGGACAAAAACCAAACATGATTCGTATTCATTAACAATTTTATTTTGCATATGTAAGAATAATGCAAAACTGATAATTGCGATTCCTTACATAATTTAAATTTGAATTAAAAATCAAAATATCATCAATACAGCTGCCTAATAGAAATACACATGGCATTCCATGTTAATTTGCATAGACCCCACCCACCATCCTATCACAACAAGTTGCTGATTTGAAAGTGAGAAATTTACATCACAGTGAAAACAGGTGGTAATGAACACTGCATAATATTTTGGAAATAAATATAAATTCATTTTTGAAACTCCGGGTATGAAGTGTGATACTTCACATTGACATAATTCATGAAGTGCATTAGCACATTGCAGTTCATACCCTCATGTGTTTTCAAAAATGAAGTTTATTTTTTATATACAGTCAAACCTCGTTATTTCGAACTCCATGGGACCATGAAAAAATTCAGAGATATCTGGTTTTCAAGATATTGAAGATAAAATACTTGAAGAATAAGTGGTTGGGATTTCCGAATCGCTTCAATATATCCATGGTATTCTAGATATCGGTGTTCGAGATACCGAAGTTCAACTGTATATACGTTATACAATATATACAGCCTACTCCACTTATATTGAAGTCATTTATAATGAACTATCTGTTACACTGAAGTTAAAATAAATCCCCAGTAAAATTATTTATGTACTTCCAACTCAGTTATATTGAACTTTGAAAATAATGTATAATTCAGGTTTGTTCCCTGAATTTCAATATCTACACTTTCATTTCTGTTAGGATTCACAGCCGTTAAAATAGACATACTATATTTATCTATGTTCATACCCACATTACCCCGTGGGGATCCGGGTTAGAATAGATCCTCAGTCCCCCTTGCTTGTCGAAATAGGCGACTAAATGGGGTGGTCCTTCGGATGAGACTGCAGAAACCGAGGTCCGCCCCGTGTCACAGCAGGTGTGGCACATTAAAGATCCCTCCTTGCTCAAAGGCCCTGAGCACCGAGCATAGGCCTAAATTTTGCAGCTCTTCACCAGCAATGGTGACATCTCCATATGAGTGCAAAATTCTCGAGCAGGATGTTGAACAACATATAATCAATTAATCATACCCACATTGTTTACAACATCAATACATTCATGAGGAAATGGCTGTCATTACATTTTGTAGAGACATCGAAGACAAAACATTTGTACAGTAAATAAGTAAACACTCTCCTAAATAAGGCTGTCACGTTTACAAAATTTTGTAAACGTTTAAACGAAGCATTGTATACGAAACGTTACCGTTTAAACGAAGTGTTGTATAATTTAATAAAATAAAATACGCACAGAATTTTAAGACCCATTAATGACCATTATGTTTGTGTTTCAGTTTTCATCGTTCTATGGACGATGCAGAGATTGTCACCGGACGTTCGGGAGTATAAATATAAGACAGAATAAAATACACGAACATAAATATCCGGATAGCATTTAAATTGAATTCAATTTTATTCACACTGTACAACATTTGCACAATACAGATCACAAATTCACAATAAACTTCATTTTTCAAATTTTCATTTCAGTGATTTCACATTAGATTGTCCAGAGAGGGCAGAGCTGGTGCCGCGGCTTTTTCCGTTGGTTCGGTTTTTAACATGGACTTCACGTGCAGCCGGTGCAGCGCAATTCACTTTATGTTTTAATCTTTTGTTCAAAATGATCAGTTTGTCCAGGTTCTCAGCGTCAAGGGAGGAGCGCAGTTTTGTAACAGTTCCACCCGCTGTGGAAAAGACGCGCTCAGAGGCAACGGACGTTGCCGGTGTGCATAGCAAATCCTTTGCGAGACTTGCTAATTTTGGAAAATTAATACGACTGGTTTTCCACCAAGTGAATGGGTTGGTATTTGTCGGCGCACTTTTTTCAGATAGATATAATTCGATCTCTTCATCTGAAGTGGAAGGGGTAATTTTATTCACTTGAAATAATTATTCAAATAATTTAGATTGTAATTTGAACCCTGCAAGATTTATGCCACATATATAAGACATCGTTTAAACGTTTAGGGATTTTGTAAACGTTTACAGCCCAAACACGAAACATTACCGGTTACACGTGTACACTTGACAGCCTTACTCCTAAATAGTTTTTTTGATTATGTGGACAACTTGTAATACACAATGCCATATGGATATCTCTCCCTCTCAGTGCTTGTTCATGTGGCAGAATGACATCAGTTGTGTTTCGTTCTGATACATCATATCAAGATTTCTTCTTCTTTTGAGCTGTGGTTGCTTTTCCCACACAATTCTCTACACAGTGTCCTTCAGATTTGGATGCTGCAGCCTTTCTCCTTTTTGCAGAATTTTCTGATTTTGTACCAAGTTCTGATTTCTCTGCTTGGTTCTGAATACAAAACTTTGACACTTTAATATCATCAAGTATTCATTTCTGTTGTTTAACATACTGGAAGTCCTTAATGTTACTTATAAAATGCCTGCAATTTGTTTAGAATAATGAAAAGCAGCATTAAATTCTAAAATGAAGGCATATGTATATTAACTAAATCTCAATTTATATTAAGAGACACTTCAGCTCATTTTGTGCACAAATCATGAAATGACAATTTTCCCAGAGATTTCTCAAATTTAGTTGTGTTCTTGAATGCATGAACTTGATGAAAAATAACACATTTCTAAAGTTGAAAATTCTTGTTTTAACACATAAATTTATACTTTTTGACAGCCAATAAAAAAACATTGAGCCTCCTCCTTTCAGTCTTCAGACACAAGTGCACAGACAGTAAACAGAGCACCATGTCATCTAGTGAACAAAAGCGTACAGTGGCTTCACCAAAATTTGGATAGATTATGCAAGGGGTAAAAATAGAATGAGATAAAACTTGTGCATGAAATAAGATTTACGCAGGGATTAGTATGACCATATTATAGGGGAGGTACAAGCTGGGCTTTAACAGTAAGCACTATTTTTATCTGAACATGTCATGTGTTAATTTAAAAAACAATGTTTGGTCAATACAGACATAGAGGGTTTCCATGAAAATAATAATTTCTAATTACTTAATTATAAGAAACTGGGAATAATCCCATACCTGACAAGCAAGTGTGGACCCCTTAAACGGCATTTGAATGTGTTTCTACAAAACACCTTTGCTGTCATTCTAAGTTGTGATGTAAAAATGCATTTAAAAGTCTGAATCAGCATGAAGAAAACTTTGAATTCTGGATGATCTTCAAAGTGCAGTTGAGAGCAAATTGATGCATTCAAATTGTTGAAAATTGTCAGTATTGATATTTTTATCAATTTATTGATACATATTTCATAAAACACTTGATTACAATGGAATAAAAGGTGTAGTGTCTCTTCAACACAGTTGCTGTTAAGGTAGAAATGAACTTTAAAAATTTGCAAACTCATTGAAATAATTGCAACAGTTTACTTTTGAGGGAGATGTGTCTTTCTCTTTAAACTGCTTCAAATCGGCAGTGAAAAGCACCTGAAAACAAACATTTACACTTCAATAGATTGTGCAATAAAATGACATTGAAAATGTATCGGGCTGTTCAGGAGAACTAGGTACTTACAGCTTGTGCCCAACCAGCATAAGGTCCCCAGAGGCTCCTAAAATGGTCTCCTACAGTATTTAAAATATAGTACATCATCAAATATAACTGTGATAGCCTAGTACATTATGTAATTTACAATAAATAAATATTCACGTATAGTTACTTTATGCATATTTACATTTGAATGAATCAGTATTTATGAATTCACTCCAGTGCCAACTTATTATAATTTTTTTGGAACAGAAAAGACAAGTTTTACAACTTCAAATCTTCTCCATAGTTGTCAGAGTATTTTAACACATCTTGATGAAACAAACTCAGCTGAATTTACAAACTTGGCACAAGGCACACAGTCAACTTAGGGGAATCCTCCTTTCAAAAGGAGATGATTAAGAAAACATGGTGGAAGTAAAGGCTGTATGTTGTCACTCTTCTATAAAATACCTTGTATGTGGAATTTTTTGAGAGATGCATATTTAGTGATTTTTCCATAAAATGGGTATATGTATTTAGTGAGAGCTAATTTTAGCGATTTTATAATTTCAGGAAAGATAACTATTACCTCTGATATGAAATAAATTGTTAGCTTAGTGATATCCAGTTTAACAATCTCATCACTCTCGCTAATAATGTGAAAACCAAATCCTTGTGAAAAATTCTGCTTATACAGTACGTTGACCATAAGAGAGGTCCAAAGTTTTTGAGACAGGCAAGTGACTTGGGGTGAATACTGTGACCCATGGGTCTCCTGTTGCGTACCTATTTCGTTGTAGAGTTTATCTGTCAGAGATTTGCATTTGGAGAGTCTAGGCATGTATCCCCTTGCTGCTATCTGCCAGACATGCGTGTCCACTGGAACGGCTTCTGTCTTGTCTAGAGACATCAGACAGACACAGTCGGCTACCTACAAACATCAATAAAGATGACCTTGAAACAAGAGGCCCATTGACCTGAACAGATACTTCATTATCACATAACAAGTTCTGGTGTACCAAGTATTCATGGTCTGTCTATCATTAGAGATTTGTATCATTAAAAGATCACAATTGATTTTTTTTTAAATCCCTATGGCATGAACATAACCAAGAGATCATGAATTTCACAATTCCTGGTAGAGGCCGCTATGACTATGATAACAAACAACATAGCTACAAGTTCAGGCAATAAAGAGATCTTTTAATAGAATACATTTTCATGATATGGTCAGATTACCCCCACCCTAAGAACCTGATTTTCCTACACAGGGACCATGAATTTCACAATTTTGGTAGAGGCCTCCGTGCTCATGATATCGAGTTGTGTGTTGCATGTCCAAAAGCAATGGTTTTTATATATGTGTTAAGAATTTGAATTTGGGCAGTTTGTCCTTACAAAAATCATCAGAAATTCCCAAAATGGTGTCAAAATTTCCAAAGAGATTAAATTTTATTTCAACTTTATAAAATGATTTTATAACATATTTTTAGGAGAACTTTTACATCACAAGAATATTCTACAGTAGCATGATGTTTTCATCATTTAATCACACATTTTTAGAAACCTTGTGTAATGTTAATTCATTATTGATTTCTATGTCTATTTTGTGAAAATGTTACAAAAAAAAGCTTTACTTACAGAAGATCAATAGTTATATAATTTTTTATTCATGAAAGAATTAACATTGAAAAATTCCCAATATCCAAAAATGTCAATGATTTTCCACATCAATGTGGTATAGAGTAGTGTTTGAAATTGGTGAACACTGAAAGTAAATAATAGGTACATGAATTAAATATTGCACTATGATGCAGGTTAATTATTGCAGGCTTTTAATACATTCCTTGGTCCCACTGGGAGATAAAAGGGATATTTTGTTCCCCCACCCTCAAAAGATACTAAACAACAAATGTAGTGAAAAATTAGACCCATAGTTTAATGAATAACACAGTAACAGATGAAAATGGATAGCAAGAAGTCACCTGGGTGACAAATACACTGATGCTTAAAAAAAATCTACCATAAGTAAACCAGAGAATCTGACAGTCATCTTGAATCTAAAAATGTGTCTTTTATATATTACTTTCCTGTAAAAAGTTAATAATATAGAAATTTACATTCTTTACCAAAAAACATGCAACAATGCTGATACATCACTAATAATTAACTAATTAAATAATTACTAATTAAGAGGAAAATATCCAGCATTACAGGAGCCTTACCTTTGCTCCCACTCCATTCAAGGTCATTAACTCTTTCTTTGCTTCATCATATGGTCTTCCTCTTAAAGATCTCAGCCAAGTCTCACCCCCTTTATCCAAAATCTGCCTTGCACTCTGATTGATATATTTTGCCCTGCAATGATTATAAATAGATAAGAATGTTTATCTATTATGACATTAAATGTAGTTGAGATTAAACGAAGATCTATTTTTCTTCCTCCCTGTAATACTGTACAATGCTATCTTATACAGTAAAACATGCCTTATAACAAATTAATGCTTATTGTGAAGTGATATTTATTTCCTTATGAGAGATAAAAAAAAGTTTAGAAGATATAACAAACATTTGGGTAAAATAAACTTATTTTGTTGGCCCTGGAGGTTCACTATAATAGTGTTTTACTGTAAGTACATGTAACTTGAACAAAATTTGACATAATAGTAACATACTAGAAATAAAAACAACTTTGAGACAGTGTACATATTTTTAATATTCTCTTCTATTACTAAGGGTGAACTTTACCTATATCCAAATCCTAGGTTTCGTAACTCACTTTCGACTCCTTCATCAGACATCTCAGAAACTGTGGGAAAACTAAAGTAAGTTTTTCCATCCAATTGTCCAACCGCTCTTCCATAATTTTCACAAAGTTTCTCTATCATAGATGAAATTCTTGAGATATGATTATTCGATGAGCAAATGAATGAAAACAAATTTTCCACAGGGTCCTGTCGTAACAGCCTTATTCCTTCAAACTTGGCAGAAATTAAGTGAAAATTGGAATCAACTTCTGACCATTTTCTATATAGTGTTGCGATATTTACGTTTAATTGGAAGTAATCCTTAATCAAATCTTCATAAATATTTTCACATGTTCTTTCTTCCAACAATGAATTTGAGAGTATTTTCTCCTTCAGTTCGGAGTCCTTCGGGATTGGCTCTGCTGTTCTGACTGCACCTGATGCTTTCACAGTATCACATGCTGACTCTGAATGTATCTTACTGTTGCCAAAGATTTGGTAAAAGATTGCAGTTTCTGATTGCCACAATTTCCATACTCGGTCATATAAAACACCAGTCCAGAGTCCAGGCTTTTCTTCTTTCCATCTGCAGAAATATTTATATCTATTAATAAACTGCATCAAAATGCAAAAGATCTGTATATCTAAATTCAAATCCAATTCTTCATTGATTTAACTACATACCTGAGATTGGATTTGACATACTGACAAATAACAATGGAAAGTTGAAATGTTGTATTTGGTTTATTGAATAACACAGATGTACTATACAAATGTTTATATATTCATTTATATGTACAATGTATATTCAACCATATTAAGTTTTAATTATTAATTTGTAATAACCACATACTGTGTTCCATGACTTAAAAATACAATATTTATCTGAGTAATCTCAGAGATCATCATCATGAATGGAATGATTGACAGTTATCAAAGACTTGTCATACATGTTCTATCATTGTACAGATACACAAGGCCATGTACTGGGGTATACACTGCTTCAGCACACCCTATCATAGAGTATGAGATCCCTACATCTTTACACAATATCAATCAAGGAATTTCTATAAACTTTATCACTGGACACATCTTATGTAATTGACAATGCTGAAGATGCTAAACTGTCAGACTCCACAGACACAAGCCAAACCAGTGATGATGCATGGGGTTGTGAGCAAGTTAGTGGATGAGCCAACAGAAAGAGATTTCCTTGTCATATGCCTGGACCTCCATTTCTATTTTTTTCCCTACTTAATCCTGGAACTGAAAGCCATAACTTACAATTCTCTAACTAGCTCATTCATCAGAGTTACCCTGCCATTGAGCTTGATGTAAGACGGCAGTTCTGATGTAAATATACGTAAATTCTCTTTCAGCCTTTACTTACAGATTTAGCAACATTCAACATTTGCATAAGCCTAGGTAGATAGATAAGATTTATTTAAAGTCGGTATGTATATGCAAACAGTACAACACAAGCTCCAGGGAGCTTTTGACCGACATCACTAACAATAAACATAAACATAAAGCCTGCAACAGAGGCACAATATGTTTGGACGAAGAAAAGAACTTAGGAATGCTTGTTTACTATTTCTAAAGTCAACAAAGCTACGCTAATATTGAAAATTACGACAACGTTCCTACAGTTCCATTTATGCAGTGTACATTCTTTTCCTCCAGTTCGAATTTCCTCTTCCGTGTATTGAATGATAAAAGAATTACGTCATTAAATGAGCAGAACAGCGATTATTCAGTAATAGCGTATCATATATTATACCTACCTGAATGACTGACCACTAACAAGAATCCTATCTAATCGTATCTCAGATATATTACATAAAATTCGACCACTGCCAAAGGGGGCAGACATTTTTCCCTCCAATAATGAGGGCATCGGAAGTTATTTCCAAGTTCTAGTAATAAATTTAGAGGTATACCGAATAAAGGATTTCCGTTGTTGTGGGAAACGTTTACAAATGGCGGACATTGTAATGGAATATGAGAAAGTGATGACAGAATCCTTTCATTCTGTGGTGTTTGGTAGGTAATATAGACAATTCTGGTTTATGTTTATGAAACAAATATATGTTATATGTAGTCTTAGATCATAAAAATTTTAAAATGAATTTGTGCGTAGTATTTTAATTTACAGAATAATATGTGTTCACGAAGAATATGTCCTCTAACGATCTGTTTCCATTATAAGTTTATAATTTGTAGTATGTCAGCATATAAAGAAAAATGCTACATTAGTAATTTTCTCAGATTATCGAATTCCAAATAGAAGTGCTAACATGTATATGCATCATAATTTGTCTATTTACCATTTTTATTGCAGAAATGATGACTAAGCAATGATAATGTGAAATCCAGTGACTCATTAAAAGATAATTTAATGAATTGAGCAGAATTAAGACAACATGGTCAGCATTCCAGATTGGTCGAAGTTTGGAAAACTCCATGAAAATGTTAAAGAACCAACCAACTTGCTACTAAATAAATACTACAAACAGAGGGAAGAACAGGCCATCAAACAGGCTGAGGAACGGGGTTATTTCAGAGTCCCAACTCGGGAGTACTTGATAGAGGAATGTATTAAAAGGAGCAGTTACAGATATAAGGATCTGCATCATTTAAGGCTCATCAAATTGTGTGGTGTTCATCTGAGAAAAGTAGGAGAAATTTCAAGCTGCATTAACCTCAGAATATGTATCCTAAATAACAACTTCTTGACAAGGATTGATGGTCTGATGTCATGTCATCATTTAATGAAATTAGATCTTCACAGCAATCAGGTACATTACTGTACATGCACCATTAAATCTTTATTAGAGCAGTATAGAATCAATGTTTAATAAAATACATTCAAGAGAACCATAAAAAAGTCTGTATTTTGTATGTTTAAAATATGCATAATTTAAGATAAGAAGTTTAGAATATTCTCCTGTTTTTTTTTATTCATTTTTTCCCACTAGATAAGATAACAATATACAGTAGTAAAAAGTAGAAGAAAAAGAAGTTAATTTGTACTCTAATTTGACAACAATACTTAGTGTTTAATATTTTGCAGTTGTCAGAGATCCCAGGGATTCCATTTTGGTCAGGTATGAGAAAACTTGAAATTTTATTTCTCCACGACAACCCACTGGGACGATATGAAACGCTGCAGAGTCTTGCCACTTGTCCAAAGCTTTTAGCACTCACCCTTTACGACACACCCCTCAGCTTAAAGAAAAACTACAGACACCATGTCGCCAATAGTATTTGGTCCCTGAAGGCCTTGGATCACTACGTGATTTCTGATGAAGAGATTATAGAAGATGCTATGTTTGGTGGACAGTTTGGAACATTGAACCCAGCATTCAGGATCAATTTGTGTCCTCCCACTCCAGAAGTAAATCATCTGCATATTACTCTATTCTACAGTATAGTTTTAATATTCTCTCATTCTCCTACAGTAAACACATTTTATCTTGTATTTTGAAAATAATTAAACACCATTATATTACCATTTTATTTCTTAAATCATTTTATCATGCAAAACAAATGGGTTTCCAGAAAGAGTCATTGTTTTCTTTTCTTTGTTATCTGTGTGTACTAATGTAAGGATATTAATTTGTTATATGTATATATATATTCATTATATGAAAGCATAATTTCACTGTTACAGTACCCTATGTAGAATGTGTTTATCTCCCTTGAACATGATTTTTGTTTATTTTGAAGAACACTACACATGAAGAAGAGAAACATGTCTGTATGCTGGTAATTGCCACCATAAATGACATTCAGGCACATCATTCCCCAGTGCTCATCATCCAGAGATTTATCAGAGGCTTCTTAACTCGGAAAAGGTTAGTTTCAGTGCATATTTCATAGCAGATTTTTTTGGTTTCTCATGACAACCTTATAACTCCTCCAAGTTCTTTCTATTGTATTAAAGTATTTCAGCTGGTTTAAGTCTTCAACATCAGATTTACATTTACATATATATGCCAGGTTTAATACCAGTTACCAAGAGAACAATTACATTTGCATTTTTCTTAGGTTGGGTCATTTGACAAAAAGGCCCAAAACAACATCTTCAGGTGTACAGCTACCCAATATAAACCAGGAGTCCCACATTCCCCCACCCCCAAGTTCTTCCCCTGACCTCACCCACACTATTCTCCAGGATTCAAATTTCACCAACCTGGATTTAGACCTTATATCAAGGACCAGACCGGAATCAACTGCCCCTAGTGAGAGCTTGACAACAGCTTCATATGCCAGAGAGGTAAATTTGCACAATATTAGGTGTATGTAAATGTTACATATATAAGTGATTAATCTTTACTGTTCAGTGCTACTCACTTTCACAGCTTTCACTTCATTTACAGGTTGGACTAGAACCTCCCATGACCCCGACTGATACACTAACTCCTATTCCACAAGATGTAGAGGTACCCAGAAAAAGGAAGAATCTTCTGATAAATCTTGCCAAGCTTCAGAGTGGGACATTTTCTACTTTGTATGATGAAGCAATTGCAATAGAAACAATTTTACCAGATTCGACGTTGGACAAGATAGGATCAGCAAGACTAGACACAAGACGTAGCAGAAGGAAAAAGAAGAAAGAACCTCAGAGAAAAATTTTGAAGAGTGTGAAACAATTTTTTGGTCCTGTTGTGGAATCAGAAAAGAGTGAAGATGTGCCATCTGAAGTTTCAGGAGAGGAGATACCAATTACAGAGTATCGTCTGAGAGGAATGAAGCCAGAGTTGTCTTTTATTGACGCTACGACTGAAATGATACTGGAGAAACAGGAAGCAGGGAGGCTAGTACGAGATGCAGAAGACGTAATTCACATTCGTGCCAGGGATGCTCCAAAACCAAAGATTACACCTCGTAAAACAGTCACAACAGATCAGAGAATATTTTCAAGAGTGCATGGAACTATGGGTATATCCAGTTTACTGGCAGTTCATCAAGCATATCAAGACAGAGAGAAGGCAGAAAGGGCTGCTGCCAAGATGGAACACATCTTAAACTTAAGGGATGAAAGGGATCGAGCAAAAGAGAGGATTCGATTGTTTCAAGATGAGAAGAGAAACCAGGCTTTGAAGAAGAGGGACCAAGAGAAAGCTAGAATGTTGGATGCTTTAGAACAGAGGGAAATGAAGAGGTTAAGTTATCTGGATCGCAAACAGGATTTCAAAGCCAGATCCTCCGACATGACTCGCTCTGTAAAGGCAGATTTTACTTTCATAACGGAGTTCAGTAATCAGCATACCTCTGTAGCCAATGCTTTAATGCGTCATGACAAACAAGCCAAACAAGAGGACATGTTCAATCAAAAATCAGATATGATACAAGGTCATAGGTCATCCAAGATGGAGCAGCAGGATGTAGTGAAGAAATATTTAGAACACAGACAGTTGATGCGTCAGACCGAATCTGCTATGACAAAGAATGCTTTAGATGCACGAATGCTACAAGAAGCTAATGACAGACTAATGGAGGCTAAACAGAGAGTAGCCCAGCAGAAGGCCAGAAGAGAAACCGTGCAGGCTTTCTATCCTCTGCCACAAACTCTTAATCCTGCACCAATTTCCTCAAATTCCCCAAACGCTCCTGTGCCTTCTTCTCAGTCCCTTCCGGCTACCCCTGCAGCTGGGGCCTCACGTTTTGAGGCCAATGTAATGATGTCACAGGGACGCCTTGGAAAACACCCAACTCTTGTCACATAGCAGGATTTACTGACCTTAATTTACTTCTAGATTATATTATTCTACAATGATACCCGATCAATCATGCATGATGGATGTAATGTATTGTGAATTCGTTATTATTTGTGGTGGTTCAATTTTTTGTGGATTTTCCGGGGTTTGATATGCTGCGGTATACCATCAAACTATTGATGCAGACAAATCGTTATTTAGAAACAGTATAAGATTTCATAGCATTTACCAATCCATGAATTTATGTCTCAAAAATAAAACGGAGAAAAATGTAATATCAGCCGGACATTGGACCCCAGGAATATGATTCCACAGTTGTCAACATTTGCTAGAGACCTCACAGTGCAGGACTTGACATGTCAGATGTCAGTTATGGTTCTTAATTCTTTCCACACCCAATTCATGTACATAAAGCTCACACGAAACAAAATAACCACAAAACACACCCATGTAAACGTGTCATTTTATTGTTGTAAATGATTCACTACTTTTTCTCACATGGGCTTTTGCCCTAATACATTGAGTTATTCAACATTTGATTTCCTTTAATTTCAGAATGTATTTTTAAAGATTAATATGAGTAATATTTCCACCTGTCTAAATGGTTGTTTTAATGTTACTCAGGAATGCTTTGCTAAAATTAATATGAATGTTTATATTATCATGTATATTAGAGTGAATATTTATCATTAGTATGTAATATTCATTTTTCTTAATGAGTAATCAGTCATTTCACTGATCTGAATGATAAATCATCCTGGGGAAAATTAAAAAGAAAAAACCAGTTAATTTGTGGAAGTCCATGTGTAAGAAAAATAAAATAAGGCCAAAAAAAAAAAAATAGTAAAATAGGGGAGTGATGGAAGATATTTACTATAATTATAGGCTAAATATATTATAGATCAATATCTATTTTTTCTAAAGCATTTTTTGATTTAAGAGTGAAAGTTTTACAGTGAAAACCCAGTCATTGTCTGTACATTGTTTTTACTTAATGAGGTGTGCCAAAGTTCTTCTGAAGCATTTAAACTTGTAGCATGTATCTTAGTGATACAGTATATCTGTGATAAAAAAAAAATAAAAATTATTTTAATCTGCTCATTTTGTTACCAGCATTTTTTTCCGCTCAGTTGACTTTTGTTTATATAACATATCTTATTTGTCAGCTCATATTTGTACTTTTTACTTTTATTTGTAGTAAAGAAAGATACGAAAATCTTGCTCTTTATGAAATACGTCTATTTATTTGTAACTTTGTTATTGATTCTCGCTATGTAAGGTTGTGATTTGTGATTCAATGAATTACCTCCCTTGGATTCCCTAATTTTCTGCCAATTATTCAAGCATGTTGTTGTGATCTTTCCTCGTTATGTTTTGATATTGTATAATCATTAATGTGGAACTCTTACACTTTATATACAATAAATTTGAATATATAATATACTATACATTGATTTGTATTAATTGTATCAAGGGACCTCATGTGCATTGCATGATACTCGTGATTTGCTGAGAGGTTCACCAAGGGCTGAGATATTCTTGTCATTTAAAGAATAGAGAGAAAGCTGCAGAGTACTGAGAGTTATTTGCCATTGGATAATTCTCGACAAAATTATCTCAAAAATGCATTTTCAAGATAGGGTTTCTTTTACTGCAATACATTAATTAGCAGAATTTTTTCCCTTATATAGTCACATAATTTCTGGGTTCATAAAAACATTACAGAGTTTTCCCATGGACTTTTTAGATAAGTCAGTGCCAAGTTCAGATTCAGTGTGAAAAAGTATTCAGTATAATAATCCAGGGATTAAATTCCAATTTGTTGTTCTCTCCCAAAGTTGCAATTGTGGGTTGCCTTTTTTGTGTGTTCAACATAACTTAATGTGAACATACAGATAAAGGCATATATTTTATCTAATATTTACTGAAACATTGCATACTGATCTTGGTTGCAACTGTTCAATGTCACTAGAATGAAATTCCTTGTGTAGGGTATTTTTATCCCATTTTTGATGGCACTTATTGCATTTATAGCAAGCTCTGTAGATTACTTGGAGCTCTAAACATTTGGACAGAAATTTTGAGTCTATAGCAATACATATGCATCTGCTAAATTTTCAGTGTAAAAAACTCCCATAATCCTAACTTTTTGATGTCAGAGTTGCATTTCATTGATTAGAGATTACAAACTTCAGTAGATCATATCAATTTAATCACATTCTTATGGTCCCCATTACAATTCAGTGTGCCACAGTCAGCCTGATGTACAATGGAAATTGTCAACTTCCCATATTTATTTTGCAATATTCCATAATCCATGGTGGTGTTTGTGTCTCTCACTAATATATACAAGCATGGTCTGTATATGATCAAATTGTAAATCAAGACAGGATACTGGCAAATAAGTTGATATTACAGGGTTTAATCAGTCTTGATTAAAGTAAGAATTTCAAAAATTCTATGGTCATTATTTGTGTAATGACACCCCCACCCCACCCCCTCCTCCCAGAAAAAGATTCTCATTTACATTTATGTACCTGCACTCAACCCAAAGGTAGCACCGTCAACATATCAACTTTCGAATATTTTTAGGAGTTCAATTTTACAATAAGTAGGACTCGGTCGTATTTACAATCAGGAGCCCAGAACATATCTCTGTGTAAGATAACATCATTTGAAACAAATACAAATAACATATCAAAAACTGAAAAATTAACGAAAATTCAATAAATTATGTCACTTAAATTTTATATTTACAAAACTTTCTTTATAGTGACATTCACCCTTTTATTTCACCTCGAAAATCATTTGGAACTAATATCTGTATGCAAAGGGTTAGAAAAGTAGCTTGAATTGTGTCCAGAATAGATTTCAGAATTTCCATTTCAGTGAAAGAGAAATTTTCCAAATGTTTTTTAGTACAAGATTATTGCTACATCTTTCATCCTAATTTTTTCAAATTTTATTGATTGTGTTTTTCTGCCACACTCAGTAATTTTTCAGTTGTCTGGTGGTGTCCAAGTTTTTATTGGTGGAAGAGAAAACCCATATACAACGTACCCAGGAAGAGACCACTGACCTTCCGAAAGTAAACTGGCTAACTTTCTCACATATATCACTGCAAGCGAGAATCAAACCCATGCCAACTAGAGGTGAGAGGCCTAGTGATTTTGAGTGCGATGCTCTAACCACTCAGCCACGGAGGCCCCTATATGCCAGATTTGAAGGAATGGTATCTTTTAAGAAGTCCTTGGTTCCTGTTGGTTTTCAGTGTCATAGGTGGAAGGTCAAGGCCAACAGAGGGACAAGTGTGAATCATTAAGAAGACATCTTAGGTAAACTTTTCATCCAAATTTTATCATTATCAGGAATGGTGCCTTTCTTACTGGATAGATCATGTTAGTTTTCAATGTAACAAGTAAAACGAAATTCTTTCAATACAAACTTTAAGTTACATTTTTGTTATTATTATCAAATATTATGGAATGAAAATTTGCATAAACACCTGGGTTTGTATTGTTTGGTAAAGGAATGTGAGGGGTTGGGGTCACTAGAACGGTACTTTTCTTGTACTGTGACTTGGAATTGATTTCGAAAGCAAGAATCTCTGGAATGGAAATCCAACATCCTTGTATATGGTATCCTGACTGGGTGCTCCTTTGACTTTAGAGTAAAGATGTGAAACTGAGAGGATGAGGGAGACAGTGAAAGTGCAAAGGAGCAAAAATGAGAAGACAAAGGATCAACATTTATTACTCCTTAGTCCTCTCCTACTTATGTCCCCTTCGTAAATTCACAGTCGGAAGTTATTGGTACATGAAAGCAGAAAAGATGGCATCTTATTTTCTTTGCTGGATGACCTCTTGTTTGAGCTTGATAAGGTACTATAACATAACTGGACACCCGCTCAAAGGGGTGTTGCTAAAACGCGGAATGGAAAACAGAAAATATTGTAAGCAATAATGAAAAGTCATGCTCAGAGTGCACTGTTTCCTATACACCATACAAATTAATAGTTATGCATTTTAAAATCATCAAAATTTATTATGAAAAATATTAAGCTTTCGAATTTTGATATATTTTTTTCTGGCTGCCACCATAGGAAAAGATTTTATAAACGTAACCAATAAACAAGAGGTTTTCACCTCTCCCCCGAAACCATTGAAAAATATAAGATAATTTTCTCAACAAAAAATTTCCTTCAAACATGACCTTTTTAAATCGAATTTGCTGTTAATCGAACTTCACAATTTTAAGATAACATATCTTGAATTTAATTTTTGTTTTCCCCTGGTATATTATGCATCACATAATTTTCAAAGCGAAAAAGTCCAGTCTCTATACAAGGTTTGCTTCATTTTGGATCGATTTACACCAAGTGAAAGTTTGTACATGTACCAGAATACTGCGAATGTGTGTTGAACCCGAAGTGATCCAGCTAGGGGAAAACCGATTGAAAAAGAACCAATGTATATTAAGGTGAAGTTTATAACCCTAATTAGAGCAATTAACATATTTATTTCATATGCCATATATTAAAGTGAAAGTAGTTTCTTTTCCTGTTTTGAAAAGATTTTTGAGCCAGGCAGTAATGAGCTCAAGATAAATGAAAATCCAAAATGAGATTTCTTTTCATAAAAATACAAAGGATATAAGTATTTCAATGCTCTCGATATTTACACTGGCATTTAAATCTTTTTCTCAACAACAACTGACCAGGAAATTATTTGAAAATTATCAATTTGAAATGAATATCTCAATACTTCAACATTCCTGCACTACATAGTTTAAATTTCATTATAATCCAACTAGAAATTATTTCAAAGCAAGTTTTTTAATAAATATATTTTTTAAATGAAATATAATTAAAAACTTTAGGTCTGTGTTGCTTTTGGGCATTCACTGTTTTAAGAAAAAGTTTCTTCATATTTTGGTGGGTTCGATTCTCGCTCCCACCGATATATGCAAGAAAATTTGCTAGTTTATTTTCAGAAGGTCAGTGGTTTCTTCCTGGGTACATTGTATCTGGGTTCTCTCCTCCACCAATAGAAAACTGGATGCCACCAGATAACTGAAATATTGTTGAGTGTGGCAGAAAACAACAAATAATCAATCAATCAATCTTCACATTTTGTTGTTTTTCTACTAAGATATCACTGCAGAAAAAATAACAAAGTCTGTGATTTTCTTCATCAACCATCATATTATCAATAATATTTGATGGTATACATTCATCAAAGATGGAGAATATATATTCAAGTTGGACAGTAGAGTATCAAATTGTGCTTCTAAAAACAAACATCACAATTTCATTAAGAACACATGTGTAAACATACAACGCTGAATACTGAAGAACAAATGCTCATTCAAATAGTGCACATACCACAGAATCTTATGCAAAATAACATTGAAATATTTGTTGAAAACCATAAGAAGAATCTCCAAATCTGAAAGAAATAAAGTACAACAAGCTCTTCTTTTTATTCCACTTCCTGCCTTTCAAAGTAAATGATATCAAAGAACATACCGGTACTTTTTACTAGTATATTGCAACATATGTTTAAATCAGATCACATTTAAATATATGCACAGTACACTGATAATATAAGTCAAATCAATATAAAAAATTGTTTGTGTTGTCTAGAAGATAACTCTAACTTTTGAGTACACATATGACAGCAATATTGCAAACTGTACAACAGAATGTAACAAGCAAATAACAATAATCTTCTAACAGTGCAAAACAATGGGACCTATGAACACAATAAATTAAGAATCAGCATGACTCTGTGAGTTGTCAGATCTAGTGTAAGCTGTCTATGACAGCCATTGTAAAGTCCGAAGTATACGCATATCCACCCATGTCTCGAGTCTTCACCTGAAAGTAACAATAAAAACTTTCAGATACTCTTTTACAATGTATCTTTTGAAATTGCAATGCTACATGGAAACATAATTGCTGTAGATTGTATTACACAATAAATGCATACATTCCTACTCTGAAATCATGTATAAAGACAGACATACATATCCACACCATACAGTCACTATTTTAACAGTGACTCCTACTCCGTCGGTTTTACAATTTGTTTCTCATTCCCTCTGCACGTCAACAAATAGAGAAAAACAATGTTTAATATCCCTCAACACTAAGATACATAGAGTAAAAAAAATGTCTAGGATCTAGAATATTAGTTACACTTCATCCTAAGTTCAGAAATAAACATAACCCATATATTGAAAAACAGGGCTACTGTCACCTTCGCTAGCCAAGGGTGACAATACATGGTGTTTTTCTTTCACCCTTGGCAGAACTAACCCACAAAATGAAAACTTTGATGAAGCCATTTGATTGGCTGCATTGCTTAGTGTTAGCATAAATTTAACTAAGGGTATTTTATGCATAAATCAATTTCTACATAAAATCGCATATGTATGTTATAGCAATTTTCATTGGAGGAAGAATTTATAGATTCAAGGGATGTAACTAATTTATGATGACAAATGGTGCCACTAAAAGTTTATATTTGTTGGCTATATCTGCTTTGGATGAAAGAGAAACACCATGTATCATCATTCTTGGCTAGTGAAGATGGCCTACTTCACCTTTAATCTGAGTTATTTTCATCCATACATATGATTTCATCCAAGTCAAATTTGCTCATGGGTGTTTCTTGCTACTTTTGAGTAAGAAATGAATTTATACTCACTAACATTTAAAATCACCCATTTAGGATATGGCTGAAGATAAAGTGGGGGGGGGGGGGGGGGGGGGGGGGGGGGGGGGGGGGGCGGCGAAATTTACTCTTTAAACTGAAATTCACTTTCTGTATCCACTGTCAAACATATCACAGGCAAAAATGTCAAAGGCATTTTAAAATTTACGAAATCTTTTTTTTTTATCAGTACTTGATGATACCTTTTGGGCCTTGACCACCCTGTGTACCGACTCCTCGATCAGTTTGGCATGGTAATCAAGATGAATGTGTTTAAGCATGTTGCAGGCAGACAAAAGAGTTGCTATGGGGTTGGCAATATTCTTTCCAATGGCCTCAGCAAAGGCATGTCTGGCTCCCTGAAAGTGAAACAACTTCTGAATAAAGCAATCCACTGAAATCATACTGTGAATAATTTGATCAAGGATGTAATGGGCCCCCATTTGTTATACATGTTATAGGAAACTAAATCAGATATTGGAGATAAAGGTTCCTGTTTATTTAACATGCATGTCAGCAATCTGGGATATATACCTCACAATCTTGTTGTCATTGGTGACTATACCTGTTCAAATACTGCTACATCTGAACTGTAACTCTCTCCTGGAACAACTCCAGCCCCGCCTACCAAACCAGCAGCCAAGTTATCAACAATGTTTCCATACAGATTCGGCATCACCATGACATCAAATTGGTGGGGGTTGGAGACCAGCTACAAGTTTGAGAGTTAAAGTTCGTCATTATTTTAAACATGTTAATACTTTCACAAACTATGTCAGTATTCTTAAAGCAGAGTGTTGTGGACAATACTTTAATATGGATGATACTGCAATAGTTCACATTTCATCAATACTTTACATTTCATCAACAGTTTACATTTCATCAATACTTTACATTTCATCAACAGTTTACATTTCATCAATACTTTACATTTCATCAACAGTTTACATTTCATCAACAGTTTACATTTCATCAATACTTTACATTTCATCAATACTTTACATTTCATCAACAGTTTACATTTCATCAACAGTTTACATTGACATTCTGATTCCGACTGAAATTAAATTCCAAAAACCTAACCTACCTGCATACAACAATTATCTATAATCATGGTGTCAAACTTGATCTTTGGATAAAACTGTGCTACTTCCTCGCAACATTTAAGGAACAAACCATCTGCCAGTTTCCTGTTTCCAAATACAAATTGTAAAGAATTCATGCATACTGTACAATAGTATTGTAAAATGTGAGTCATCAGTCTTAACCATGAAATGATTTTAGGAGATGCAACAAAACTTTCTCTCTAACTTCTCTTAACTCTTATAAACTGAATGTTAAAGTTTGCATACTAATTCAGTAATAAGCAAACTGGAGCTATGAATTTACATATCCTTTCCTTTGAAATTCTAATTATTCAAAATTACTTTTAGAGATGTTCAATTCCATCATATCAAAATTCAAGTTTTTGGAAAAATTGAAACTTTCAAACAGATGCAAGACATATATAACATACATCACTAGCATTGTGTACATCAACTAGAGAGAACTGTATCCACCACTAAAAATATGTACACCACTAAAAGTATGTACATCACTAGAATTATATATACCACTAAAATATGTACACCACTAAAAGTATGTACACCACTAAAATTATGTATACCACTAAAATATGTACACCACTAAAAGTATGTACACCACTAAAATTATGTATACCACTAAAATATGTACACCACTAAAAGTATGTACACCACTTGAATTATGTACACCACTAGAATTATATATACCACTAAAAATATGTACACCACTAAAAGTATGTACACCACTAGAATTATGTACACCACCAGAATGATATACACCTCTAGAATAAAATACACCACTAGAATATGCACACCACTAGAATTATGTATACCACTAGAATTATGCACACCACTAGAATTGTGAAGACCACTAGAATTATGTATACCACTAGAATGATATACACCCCTAGAAATAAATACACCACTAGAATATGTTCACCACTAAAATAGTGTATCCACCCAAAAATGCAACTACTCTCCAACACCAAGTTTATCATGTTAACACTGAGGGAGGGCTATATTATTCCATATTGTCATCAATATATATGTAGAGAGTATGGATATTTATGAATGTCGTACTTCTGACTTACATGATGTTGGCTTTGTGAACTGCAGTGACTTTACTTCTGTTGTGTTTCATGGCATAATCAAAAGCAAACTTGGCAATTCTCTGAGAATTTTTCCTGGTGATAATTTTTAGACTCTCAACAACTCCTGGAACTGTCTGTGAATACAAGGAAATGTCCATATAACCATTTAACTATCAAGTTTTTAAAATCCATGGATCATGATGATGGTAAAGAATATTTTTTAAAATACCGGTAGACTTGATTGAATTTTAATTTTCTTTTTTTCAGTTAACATATCAAGTACATGTTTACATATCAAATATGAAATCCAAGAAGAACGAGACTAAATATCACACTTCTGGAATATCCAAGGTAAAAGCCATGAACACCTGTAGCACACTGTCAGACTCATGTGAATGGTGTATCTACCTCATGTTCTAAAGCACTATATTCCCCTTCCGTTTGTTCTCTGATAATGACAAAGTCCAAGTTTTTGTGCCTTGTCTTGAATCCTGGCAGACTCTTTATTACGACCACATTAGCGAAAAGGTCCATTTCAGTTCTACAATTAGACAAGTCCATGAAAAGTCATTTGGTTCACAAAGGTCTAGGCACTTGCCCTTCCTGTCAATAAAACTCATTCTTACCATTTAGTACATGTGACTATTGTTTTTGCCCTTATGATGTGGTTAAGATTTAAAAGCTGCATTTCTTAAAATTCATCCACTCAAAAATTTAAAATCACTGAGTATATCTTATCATAAAGACATTAATTTACATTCATTAACTGAATTCCTACTGGTTTATAGTCTCTGCATACCTTATCTTCATATTCAAAGTCTGTAAGATGCCACCCTTCATCTGACTGGGGGTGCTAATGATTCCTTTCAACCCCACAGCATTCTTTCTAAAGGAATCTACAGCAGTCTCCAAGCTTGCACTCATGAATGGATTTGTCTCACTGGTAAAAAGAAAATTGAGAAATTATCATGCCTTAGGGAGGCCTTCTACACCACCACCCCACCCCCCAAAAATACAACTCATGCCTGACTTGTCACTCAAATAATAATAATAATATGATACAACCAAACTTAAGATGGGGTATCCATAGTGGATTCAGAGAAAACAGTATCTTTGAAAATTTAGATTTTGCAAAGTAGAAAATTTAAAAAACTGTATGTCTATAGTAGGACTCAAAAAAGCTTAAAAATTCTCTGTTATTACTAATCTATGATTGGTAATATCTCTTTGGCTATCAATGTGTATACCTACTAGGCATTGAAAAAAAACCAAACACTATAAAACATGACTCTGGGAGTGGATCACTTAAACTACTACAACATTTTCTACATTTCTTGTGTGCAGTGAATTGGGATTCCCTAAAGTACCAATTGAATGAAGCTATAAAACTTGGCTTTGATTATATGTTCCAAAGCTTGGGATTTACCACTTGTTGGATAACACTATCGTTGATAAGTTTTTACCTCAAGAAAATTTCCTCAAACTTGACAGGTACTCCTGCAGCTTGGAAAACGTCCTTGACACTCTGCATAAGTTCTGGCCCCACCCCATCACCAGGAACAAGGGTTACAGTCTGATGCCCAACAGCATTAGATACATCTGTCTACAAATCATATACACATGCAATTCAAATTAATTCAAATGAGAAAGTACAGTAAATATTCATCATCTTTTTTCAAATATCTCAAAAAATCACCTTGCTGTTGGACAGTACTGTATATACTCGCCTATAAGTCGATCCACCTACAAGTCGATCTGCCTATAAATCGGATTCACAAATCCATCTTATTGATAAACGATAGAATTAGTTACCGCTATGCAAGTCATTTAAAGAATATATAATACACTTATTAGATCCAAAATACTACTTTCTGTCTTTTAGAAAAAAAACAGTCTTCTTAGAACTCACCTATAAGTCGGACATAGAGTTTTGGACCAAAATTTGACTCCCAAAAAACGACTTATAGGCGAGTATATACGGCATATGAAACACATTTCAACATTTCTATTCATGCAGTTGATCTCCACTTTAACCAAAGCACATATATCAAACTCTGCATCTAAATTGAGCATGGTGGTCAACATTGAATTCCAAAAAGTTACATATAACAACATCCATGCAAGTTCTGTCCATATAGTATTTAGTATTTAGCATGTAGTATTTAGATTATTTTATTTGTATGTTATATTTTATGCTCTAATTAATCTTATCTTGTTTTACAGTTTACATTGTTCTTTATGACGCCTCTGGTAGCTATCTTTTAGGTGTATATGTGATGTAAAGCGCTTAGAGTAATTATGAAATTATATAATGCGCTATATAAATGCCGCACATTATTATTATTATAGGGCTTAATCACCTCAGAATATTGTAAAAATTAAATTCTTAAACCATTTCCAACTACTGTTAACCAGTAAGTATCTAGATCCTGTCAAACAAATTCTATTTCCATAAATATAACTTCCATGAAGGTTTGGTCCACATCTTGGGCATATAATAGACTGGGCACTAAAATTAAGTCCAAAACCTCTAACAGGACACTGACATCACCAATACCAATGGTATATCAGTAGTTCGTACTGATGTACAGGTCCATGGTGAGAAACCCCAGGATTGTAAGTCCAACTCACTACAACTAAGCTAAACAGTATTATCAGCATGTCATAAATTCACTTACTGATGATAAAGCAGGTGCACCTTGGTGGAACAGGCATTTGGAGAGAAATGAAGCTTCCTGCTGCTGCAAAAACAAATGTAACAACTACATACCAGAAAAACTATTCTGTACATATATTGTATATTTTAACTTTTAAAAAGGTGAAGATAACAGTGATCAATCTCTTAACTTCTATAAGAAGTACAAAATTAAGAGTTGGGCAAATGGACCCCTGGACACACCAGAGGTAGGATCTGGTGTCTAGGAAGAGTAAGATGTTGACTGGTCACACCATCCATGAGCCCTATATCGCTAACAGGTAAACAGAGTAATATGCAGTCAAAATCATGGTAAAGAATGGCCTAACAACTGGTATGAAACACGTCAGATAGCATTTGACCCAATGACAGGTTGTACTGGCAAATTAGATCATTATAGCAACCATAGAATTAGTGAAATACTGACTTTAAATGAGACTGTTAAAACCCCTGTAGCATTAACTTGTTTGTCAATAGTCTACCTTGACTTAAAAGTCATCATACACAGAAAAAGCTCTAGCGTATTGAACAAGTTAAGAGATATAAACACCATATGTAGGTGATAGTGGGATTGCTATATAAATATGGGAAGTTGACGATGAAGTAGTTGAAGTCATTTCGTTTGTCATAAAGTTTGCTGTTAACACCTATGATCAATAAAATATTCAAGTACGAAGCAGATGTGGAAGACTTTGTGATTTCTTTTATTTCAAGGTCACTGGAATATATTGAATCGACATATGAATAAAAATAGTGATTGTTATAGATAAAATGTTGTCAATATATCCTAATATCGAATAATGTAGGTGATAATGTAATATTGCTACATAAATATGGGAAGTTGATGATGGATAAGCTGAAGCCATCCTATTTGTCATAAAGTTGAGTTGTTAATTTGCAGTTAACATTAATGATATTAGCTGGATTTTGTACTTGTCAAGTAAACATTTTTCCAAGACGTCATTGATAATGAATATGTACATGGCAAAAAACATTATCAAGTCAATCTTTTTAAAAAAAAAAAAAAAAAAAATAAGGTAAATGAAATTTATATTTGACTTGATCTAACTCTTTTACACTGATCCAAAGAATTTGCAGTGAATTGGCTATTTCATTTACCTGGGCTTTCCTGGTATTTTTATCCCAACTACAACATGACATGATACCAGCAGAAAAAAAGTCTCTTAAAATTTTCAGTTAGATTTTAATTTTTATTAGAATTTATATGTTATTGTATTATACTAATCTTATACATGTTATACATAGAGCTGTTTATTTCTACTTTAAATTTTATGCCAAAACTCCCACTCAATGTACAGGAGTCTCATGGAGGTTTTGCTCCCACCTCAAACTGGGCATTGCCCTGGACCCACTGAGGTCATTGAGCAACCTTAGACTTCTGTCTTAAAATGAGGTACATCTACCTGTTATATTTCTACCAATATCTGCAGAAATAAGAGAAAGCCCCAGATACCGATATGTAGCAGTACATGTAAATGTGCAAAAAGCGGTCAAGTAATATTTTGTACGGTTGAAATACTGATAAAATGGTATTGTACATCCTTGAATTATGAGGTACCCAAGGACAATTTGATTCTTCTATACTCAGAGAATCAAAAATGATTGAGTATCTGACAAAGTATTCTTAATGTGTTATTGCATGGTAAAGCTACACATAGTCTACTGCAAGACTGTGATTTTGTGCAAAATTGTTATACTGCTTTCTTTTTTCGTAATGTTCTAATGTAATACAATTTTATCTGTCTTATGTTCATGCATACACATGAATTATATACATACATATATATATATATATATATATATATATATATATATATATACATATATATACACACACACACACACACACACACACACACACACACACACACACACATAATTCCAACCAGCCCATAGGACCTATAAGTCACTTTATATATTAGAAATATCAATGCATGGCAAGGAGATTTCTCAAAAGGACTGTAAATGAAACTAAACTATATTTTAATTTATATCCAAATGCGTTTTTACAATACTTATGGATGTATCTGTTTTTCTTATTAGCTGAATTAATAAACCTAACTGTCTGTAACTATCAAAAAGTAGAAATTCTACCATCCTATACAAAAAAAAACTGAAATTTTTTAACAGTTGGTCAAATCATAAATTATATATATTATGGTGGATCCTTAATCCTTTTGTCTGATTTCTCCAAGGCCTTGATTCTGATTTATATCTCTACAAATAATTATTAAATGTACTGTAGCATGATTACAGGTGGCAATGTGTCCTACACATTTATGCTAGCAGACTTTCATTTCACAACATGCTGTATCAGTAATTTGAATCAAATTTATCCTGAAGTCAAACTGACTGGGTTTTTTTTATATGTTTTAGACCATCATCAGTTTCCAACTTTCTACAACAAGTCAGTGTCATATGTTATACATAACGATTGTTTGTCTTGTGAGGATCCGGGTTGTTAGAATAAATCCTCAGTACCCCTAGCTTGTCATAAGAGGCAACTAAATGGGGCGGTCCTTCGGATGAGACCGCAAAAACCAAGGTCCAGTGTCACAGCAGGTGTGGCACGTTAAAGATCCCTCCCTGCTCAAAGGCCCCGAGTGCTGAGCATGGGCCTAAATTTTGCAGCCCTTCACCGGCAATGGTGAAATCTCCATATGAGTGAAAAATTATTGAGCGGGACATAAAACAGTATATAATCAATCAATCAAGCAATTGTGAACAGGAAGAAAAAACATCTTTTAAAAAACTGTATCTACTAATTAAGGAAACTTGTAATATTTTTTCTTCTGGAAATAGAATTTTTTGTAAATGCTTTCAAACACTAGTAATGGGAAGTTAATTTCTCTACATGAAGGGGAATAAATGTTTATCAACACATAGATGTATCATCTAAACATAAGAAATAGACATATACATAATTTTATTTCAATACACACAATTCCTTCATGTAATCCATTCATAACTGGCACACCGCTTTCCTCTGAATATATGACACTAGTTATACAACACTCACACAGGATAGTACAGTATTCTCTTTAGAGAAGTGAACAGACATGTGGATATGTGCATGCCCGAGGTTCAAATAAAAAATAATTTCCCTTTTGAAGCATCAAAGAAAACTTTAATATTGTATTTACATTCCTAGTGATAAGACAAACGTTTTCACGTAATTAAGAGCATGCTGCATAAATATTTGATCTTTTAGAACCATGTCATTTTGACTTACGCGGAACCTTCATATTTAGCGTGTCATTTTCATCTATATTTTGACTGGACTTACATCTACAGAATATCTATATTAATCGAATAAATGATTATGTAACAATTTTGTCCCATGAACAACTATCAAGCAGTAAAATCAGTTCAAATACCTTGATTTGACAAAATCGTCTGAAGACAGTCCTTGAAATGAAAGAGGACATGTTGTCATAAACAGATACTGGAATAACGAACCCGATGTTCTTGGTTTTTTGGTTGGTTTTTTTTTTTTTTTGGTTTTTTTTTTTAAGACAGCATGAAACACGTTCCGTTAGCGTCAACCGTTCCAGCCTACGCTCATCAATTAAATTCATGATAGCATTAATTATTCTGCAGAATTCATGCACGCTATAATTGAATTATTAATTTCTTTAAATGAATTGATAATATCAACAATTGAATTGATGCGCACTACAAATCATTTGAAAAGAGCAATAATTCAATTAATGCGAGCAATAATTGAATTATTGTTCTCTTTAACTGAATCATTGATATTATTAATTCAGTGATGCGCACAGTAATTGAATTATTGCTCTCTTCGATTGAATCAATAATATCATTAATTCATTTGATTCGCGCAATAATTCTTTTAGAGAAGCATGTATGTAATTAGAGATATCTTCAATTCAACATATCCACAACTGAATTAATTATTTCTTTCATTGAATTATTACTCTCTTTAAAAGAATTGATGCGCGCATTAATTCTTTATACAAAAGCATTGTAAATTAATTAAAGATGTCTTCAATTCACTTAAAGAGATCATTAAATCATTTATACCGAGAGCTAAATTAATTTTGCGAGCAATACTTCCACCACATTGATGCTCTCATCAATTGAATTGAAGCGCGCATCAAATAGATTATTGCTCTCATCAATTCAATTGATGCGCACATTAATTCATTTAATGAGAGCAATAATTGAATCGAAGCATGCATTAATTAAATTGATGAGAGCAATAATTGATTTGATGCGTGCATTAAGCGAGAGCAACAACTGAATTGATGATATCTTCAAATAATTAAAGATATCTTCAATTATTTAAGTTGTTAATTTGGCGCTCCATAAAATTAATATAGATCAACTAATTGAAGATATCTTCAATTTATTTATGTGCAGTAGTTGAATTATTGCTCTTTTCAAATGAATTAATGATTCATTAATTCAGATGCGCACAATAATTGTTTTATAGAGAGCAACCATATAATAATGAAATATATTCAATTCAGTATATGTACAATTGAATTAATGATCTCTTTAATTGAATTGTTGCTCTCTTTAAAAGAATTGATACGCGTATTAATTTTTTTTTATACAAATGCGTTGTAAAAATCAATTGCTGCATTCACCAGCTTCATTAATACGAGCATTAAATATATTGCTCTCAATTATTGATTATGCGCGCATCATTTAAAGTAATGAGAGCAACAACAAATTTGATGCGCACATCAATTCATTTAATCGTTGCGCGCAATAATTCAAAATACCCAATCTGATTAAAATTTGCTCCTTTGATCCACTTACGTAGAATTAATGGCGGCGGATCTACGTGGGCGAATCAAAGGACCTGCTTTTAATCAGAACGTCAACATATCTTCAATTATCTGAGTTTACGTTAATTTGTCGCACCATTATTCCTTCATTCACAGTTTACACAAACACGTAGCACTGTTTTCTAAAGTGAAAGGCGGTGGGCAGACGAGGAATAACTTGACATATCGGCTGCCTGAAAAAAAAAAAAATCAAAAACGGAAACATCTAAATGGGGAGAAGTGTTCATCCTCTCAGGGGGTTCGATTCATCGGTCCATGCTTACTTTTTCCAACACTGCACAGTACTACCATTAAAAGCAAAATAAATAGATAAAAATAAAGTGGTGGGGTATTTCAACTAGTAAAAATAACGGAACAAGTATATTGTAAACAAAAAAAACCAAACAAACAAAACAAAAAAAACAAAAAACAAAAAAAAAACCAAAAAAACCAAAAAACCCAAAAACATGATAATAACCAGAATTAAAAAAAAAACCAATACAATTAAAAACAATATAAAGAGAAAAAAGAAGAAAAAAAAGATTTAAAATAAAAAGAAAACTGAAAGAAAACATGCGGAGGAAAGGAGGCACTCGATTTCATAGAAAATAGTGTTAAACATTTATAACAGCACAAATTTAAATAACGAAGTTCGATTTTGTTTTGCCACTTTTAGATTATGGTTTGAATCTCAGTAATACACGTGTTTAAATAAGCATAATGCATTTACTTCGTATCACCGAAATCTTGGTTCATTCCGTCCATTATTTCGCCCCTTTGACCTTTGACTCCTTATTATGACGTCATAATGCTAGTGACGTCATAATAGCTTAGGAAAATCGTGGCTGGGTTGTACATATACACCCCGTCCCGATTTTCTTTAATGTAAAGGCTACATAGTCTGCATTTAGTGGCTTGTTTTCAGATAAATTTTAACAGAGTTGTGCATTCCATCTCATTGTTTGTGAGTCTCCTACGATCTGCGTTTCAAAATAATGAAATCGCGAAAAAACAGCAAATCGCTGGTACAAGGTGAATCGCCAGGTATGTAAAATTTTAAATATTTTCGTTACGTTAGGCCAATAATACTACTGAATATTTTTGTTCAATGATATTTTTTGGAGTGTTTTATCTATTCTGTGTACAATTCACTATACATATATATGTATAAAGTTACATTTCTAAAGTTTTTGCCTCCTACATCTTTACTCATAGGCACCTGAAGTGTGGATAGTTTAGGTACATATCCCTCTTTCAATGATTTATCCAAGATATGTGATTTCCCTGCCGATCACCGTCTTAAGTCGTTCTGCATAAGCTACTTTCTGTAATCTTTAGAGATGACCACTCGTGAGATACTTGAATATGTACATACTAGTATATTTAGTATCTTACAAATTGTGGAAAACAGCCGGGGGGGGGGGGGGGGGGGGGGAGGGCTGAAAATCCGCCACTGACATTGCTGTGGTAAGACTAGGGCTCGAATATTTCAGGCTTTTTAGACACTGAGACAGGGAAGGGGTTGGGAAGTGTGTAAACTTGGCTGAATGAATGAATAAGTGAGAGATCAATTGTAGTGACGTGGGATGGAATATAATACTCTTCAATGCCTAAAAATCTCTTGTCCCGGTCGAACGTTACACAGACGACTGGGGTACTCTCCGCTACTACTCACTTTCAAATTTTCCAAACGCAGGGTTCCTGGATGGAGCCAACGAGCGAAACTGTGACAAGTACCATGGGCTGAACATCGAAAAATATAAATTGTCTCGTTACGAAAACGAGAATTCGAATGGCGAAGCGTACGTCGGAAAGTTAGAAATCATTGGGGCCAAATTGGGTGCCCCATCACCTCCGAAACCAACTCGTGCAAAGACACTGATAAATACATATGGAGAACCTCGTCCCCAGAAATTGAAGTCTCCACTGGAACACAGTTTTGACGACGGTAAATTTATTTAAGATCTGTTGTGTACAATTCTAGTCAACAAAATAATTTTTTTTTTGTGGCAATTGTGTACAGAATTTATCTTCATAAATTTGTTATAAATAGGATGTTCTGTTGTTAACAGACAGAAATCTATGAAGGGATGTAATTTGTATTTGTAACCCCCCCCCCCCCTTTACAGTGTGAGTTTGATAGCCCCTGACAGGTGAAGAGCCATAGAACAAAGAGAGGGGACTCAGATCTACATCGTGTTTTTAATATTTTCATATATTTTTAGCCTTGAAAGTTAAACAGATAAAATCCTTGAAACCCAAGAGAGAAGAAAAGAAAAAGAATCTTCGAGATTCAAGCAGCGAGAAGTTGTAAGTAACTACTTAGAGATATATTACACCTTTAAATCCCCACCAATGGGATTCTGACATTTTGTTATTTTTTTTTATTTTTTTTTTTTTTATGCAGTGAACCTAAAGTCAAAGAAAGAAAAGACAAGAAAATGGGAAAAACTCAGAGAAGAGCTGAGAAGGACATCACTGAATTGCCTCCCGTCATTCATATACAAAAACCTGTTTTTGTTAAAGTCAAGACGCACGAGAAAAAGATGCCTGTTTCTAAAGTCTCCAAAATAGATGAGGAGGTCCTGAAAAAGTTGGGAATTACTGTGAAGGACATCTTGCCTGCTATCGTCCCAAGAAACACTACGATATAACCGAAAAGAAACCGCAATGTCACGAGATCAATAATACCGTATGATACTAGTAATATGCCGAAATATATCACTCCTAGTCATTTTATATCAGATCTATCAGTAACAGTAATCAACTGATATTGCTCTATCTTTTGAAGTTTTTAAAGCATATTTCTAAATGTGATGTGCTCTTTTTTTATAAATAAAAATAAAAATATTTTTTGCAGACAGTGAGCGTTATAGAATTCTTTGTACAAATTGAATCTAGGTGACGATGCTTTGACAAAAAATTTTTTAGAAACTGTACCCTTGTGTGGTTGTTGATGAGGATATTTATAGAAACATGGTTAATGTATATTTTTGACGCGGCCCCAGCCATGGTTTGAATGAACATACCTTTGTACTACTTATAAATGATTGATTGATTATATATTGTTTAACGTCCCGTTCGAAAAATTTTCAATTATATGGAGACGTCACCATTGACGGTGAAGGGCTGCAAAATTTAGGCCTATGCTCGGTTCCCAGGGCCTTTGAGCAGGAAGGAATCTTTAACGTGCCACACCTGCTGTGACGTGGGACCTCGGTTTTTGCGGTCTCATCCGAAGGACCGCCCCATTCAAGCAAGGGGTAATGAGGATCTATGCTAACAACCCAAATCCTCACGGGGCTGGTGTGTGATTCTTGAAAAGTCGCTCGCTCATGCCTCTCCGAGAATTTTTCATTCATTTTGAGACGTCACCAGTTTTGAGAAATTTATTCATTTAGAAAAGCTTTTATAAATTATGTAAATAACACGCCACAAGGCCAACATTTTTAATTTTCTGTTTTACGGGATTTTCCATCGAAAATTGGGGGTGGGGTGGGGGATTAAATGTTCTAAATTCAAGCAATCGTTTAGAAAAGATAAAATACTTTGCAAAATTTTTATTCAGAATAATTATTTTCCCTCGGTCATCTTAAAATTTAATAAAAGTGTTATTGGCCTAATATTAATGTGGATTTTTTTTTACATTCTTAATTGTTAATAAGAATAATGAACTAGTGTCATTTTTAATTCATCTATTGTCCACTTCTAGTCAGATCAGGTCGCAGTTTCTTGAACGAGTTGCATATTGGACAGACAATTATAAACGAATGTAGTCTTTTCAAAGACCATCAACGAGTTGTCGGGGGAAGAAAAAATATAAACCACTAATTGTGTGCCTTTATATGAAGATCGGTGCTCCCCCATAAAATAAAATAATAGTAAAAATATATTTATATTCGCCCAAATACACACCTACTTGCAGGCCCATATACGAATACAGATTTTTTATTTATTAACTTTTGTAATTTTTCTTACATACGAGTATTGCCGTAGGTACCCATGCAGACAGACATCCTCACAATGTCAAGGGTCTGTGATTACGTATATGTACCTCCGTAGTTGTCAATCGGAACATCATTCGGCCTTTTCTCCGGAAAAGGCCGAGTGATCTTCCGACTGCCGAAGTTGTGTGGAGGAACGTCGTCACAAGCCGTTGACATCAAATCGGAACATCACTCGGCCTTTTCCCGAGAAAGGCCGAGTGATATTCCGATTGCGCTGACACGCAGTATTTTCAGAGGAAGATGATCCATTTGATGTGGTTGTTATTACTGTAGGGAATGACCTTACAAAGCACAAGTTTAAGAATATTATTATTAATACTAATATAGTATTACACTTTACTCAAACATGTCGGTGGCCTAGTGGTTAGACTCTCGACCGAAAGGTTGTGGGTTTGAGTCCTGGCTGCGGCAGGACCGACGTTGTGTCCTTGGGAAAGGCACTTTACACGAATTTCCTCACTCCACCCAAGTGCAGTTAGCTCTAGCTGCCTTAACGACAGCTGCACTGAGAAAGCTCTAGAATGTTATATGGTCTGCTGGGGTAATAATGTATTGTGAAGCTGCTTTGAGCAGCACATGCTGGAAAAGCGCCATATAAAAACCAATCATTATTATTATCATCATCATTATTGGACATTTCAACAATTGGCTGCAATCTAAAGGCAATTTGAATAAAACAAGCTTTACATATAAATGTTGCCTCTAGTACATGGAAATGCTCCATTTAGAGCAAATACATTTTACATGTATTCTCCCTCCAGTATATTTTGCTCTCTAGTATATAAGCACAAGTAAGCGTCCCCCTCCATTACATCCCTGCGTATATATTTGGTGCATGTATTATACTAGTAAATGTTCTCTGAAATATACACAGAACTATGCTTTTTAATTATTACTCTTGACTAAGATTAAAATATTTGCATTCCACTGCTCATTTAAACAAACTGCATACAGACAATTACACAGTTTTAAATCTAATATTAAAATTAATCAAAAACGGAATTGTATCAGTTTTGTGTACATTTCTAACATTCAGCATTAACTTCATACACAAATCACATGTACATAAAATAAGTTACTGTGTAACACATCTTTACCTGTGTAACATGTCTTTACCTGTGTAACACGTCTATACCCGTGTAACATGTCTTTACCTGTGTAACACGTCTATACCCATGTAACATGTCTTTACCCGTGTAACTCGTCTTTACCCATGTAACACGTCTATACCTGAGTAACACGTCTTTACCCGTGTAACTCGTCTTTACCGTGTAACACGTCTTTACCCGTGTAACTCGTCTTTACCCATGTAACACGTCTTTACCGTGTAACACGTCTTTACCCGTGTAACTCGTCTTTACCCATGTAACACGTCTTTACCCGTGTAACTCGTCTTTACCCGTGTAACTCGTCTTTACCGTGTAACACGTCTTTACCCGTGTAACTCGTCTTTACCCGTGTAACTCGTCTTTACCGTGTAACACGTCTATACCTGTGTAACACGTCTTTACCCGTGTAACTCGTCTTTACCCGTGTAACTCGTCTTTACCCATGTAACACGTCTTTACCCATGTAACTCGTCTTTACCCGTGTAACTCGTCTTTACCATGTAACACGTCTATACCCGTGTAACTCGTCTTTACCGTGTAACACGTCTTTACCCGTGTAACTCGTCTTTACCCATGTAACACGTCTATACCTGAGTAACACGTCTTTACTTGGTCATAGTATTTTTGCCTTTATTGCAAATAAATAAATCCTAATATCAAAATAAAACATTGTGTTCTTTTTAGAGTCTTTTTATTGTATGGATTCCTTATTATCATTTCTTGCACTTCATGCTTGTGACATCTGTACACTAGTGAAAAATTCCAAGAAGGGAAGTAGAACAACACACTAACAAAACTTCTAGCAAATACTTGTGTAATGAATAAAGTGAATAATATATTGCACCATGAACATCTCATTATTCAAGAATGAACAATACACAGATTTTTATTATAAAGAAAGTTAAATATTCCCCATAAAACCCCGTTTGCTTTTAATGTTGATTGATGTTGACAGCATATTATTGGTTACATATTAAAAACAAAACCGCAATGAATCCACTTGCCTTTAGACAAGCCACTGTATAAACTTTTACATAGGTTTAATTTTCTTTTTCCGATTAATTCACTTTTTCCCACAGATCCTATAAAAATAAATATTCTAAATGGGCAACTACCAGGGATGCAGGCCCTGACTTACCACCTCTATTGACAATTATATACATACACGTCCCTAACAACACTGAACAGGGTGTGAATGTAAGAAAATTATTGTTGATATTTATCAAATTTCTACAATATTCAAACAGTAAAATACAACACATGTATTAAATATTTTACAACTTATAATTTAAAGATTTCATGATATGAAATTCATATAAAGAATAAAAATGACTACTACAATGGACCCAGGAAGTCTTGGGGGTACTCACATCCGACTCCTAAGCTATCCTACTTCAGGCAGTGGGTAAAAGTTTACATGCCATATTCATCCTATTAAGTGCCCCTACCCAAATATAAGCACCCCTAACTTTTTTCAACTCTCAAAAATGAAGAGCTCCCCATTTCAGTATAGCATGATTTACTTCATACCAGTAATAGCGACTGGTGTATTTGTTTTGACAATTTGAAATAATAAATCAATAATTCAGACTTGAATGGCTTATACTATTGTACTATTATATTTCATTTAGAATTTAATATCTATTTAAACATTTCAAAAAGTGAAAATTTCACTGGATATATATTTCAAAACAAATTTCTAAATCACTGAAAGTGTTCTATATACCTCCCCCCATCCTTTTCCAATTTTCAAAGTAGCCAGGACACTCGATAGGATGAATACAGTATACATGATACAAAATGTTTATTCCTTTTGAGAAAATTATGCACATATATCTGTTTATATATTACAAAACATAATTACACAAAATAAAACGATACAAATATAGATGTTTGTACTCATAATCTGCATGCTTCTTCTATTAGTATATAATTAATGTGAAATAGTTTTTGCACCTTAAGCTATCAAATAAAATAGTATTAAAAACTTTTGTTCAAAACATTTATTACTGTGTTTATTTTTGTGTTTTCTTTAACTTTTCCACATTTCATTTTGCACTTGTTATGCTCTTCGGTTTTTTCATTACACAGAAGAGAAATATAATGATTCTGCATATGTTCTGACACAATATTTAAACAAAATTGGGTACTAATTGAATCTGTCACATTTACACACAATTCTTCAGTTATAATTTGGCCTTAGAGCCTATATATAAAATATTTCGGACAAGTGTATTGATTTGAACTGTATTTAATCATCTTCCTTTCAACAAAAGATCTGCTCTACAATCTACAAATCAAGCCCTGAGAGTAGTTGCAACCATTCTTTCAACTCTGCACACTCCAATGGAATGGTTTTAAACCAATCTTCAATTCTCTTTCTAACTCCGACTCTTTGACAATGACTGTGATATGCCTTATTTTTGTCGAGAATTTCTTCATTATTGCCACGTCAGTATATCACCGTTTCTCTACGTCACACTGGCATTGGAAATTGTTGGGTGTATGTCAATGGTTTATCACCCTTAGTGTCTCCCGATTCCTCTCTGTTAAAAACCATCAATGACATAATACCTTTAATATAAGATGACTGAATAATAAACAAAGAAGAATCTTTAAATATCGTAAAATATTAAGTATATTGGTAACCATACCTTTCTATAGATAAAGTTTTATTCTGAAGATGTATAGACCCTGGAAGCAACTCGACGTTTCTCACACTCCCAAAGAAATCAGTCAGAAGCACTTTGTTCACATCTCTCTTAAACAAATCTGTCCGCTTGGCTACTGTTGAAATACACTGGTATTTGGGGCACACTTTCAGCTGAAAATACCACAGAAGATATATTCTCTACTTAGTTTTAAATTCATATGGACAATGATAGTCTTAAAAGACAAGACTTTATAAAGAGATAGATTCTACTTATTTACTTCTATTTAAAAGACACTACACAAATGGACAAAACACAGCTTAGTTCTGATACACCGGTGAATTATTTCTAGCTGACTTACAAACTGGCCCATAGTCTTTTTGCTGCCTGGATTGACCGTCTCCAGAAATTCTAAGGCATAATAAGTGTACCTATCAATTACATATACGCCAATGCTTGGGTCTACATGATGCTGAAAATAAATTGAAAATTTTGCATTTCCTTTCCTTGAGAATACTGGTATTGATGAATCAATCTACGACTGTTAATGGGTAATAGTTGTCTGCAGTATCTATAACCTGTTTCTATTTGCAAAATGAAAAGACCAGCATGCACCTGTATATTTCAGTTTAACTTTGTGTCATATTTCACATTACTTACTGCATTATATAAAAGGGAAATCATTCAAAATGTGTGATTGATAGAACATGCTTATAAAGAAGTTCTCTGGTCTGTCAAGGGCATTTTTTTTTTACAAGCAGCTAATCACAGTAATGTGTGACAAGTTTGATACTTGGTACATACAGACAGCGAGTCTTCGCCCACTTTACTGCTGGCGATGGCTAGGATATTGGGAGAGTAAAACTTCTGAAACATTGACTCAGCTTGGCACGTGTCAATCATGAAAAAAATCTCATGGTATCTGAAAAACAATGAATAAACATACATAAATAATAAATTCAAACCTTGCACAAATTTAATGGTACAAAGCTGTGCACAGCTTTATATTTCAGCTTACTTACTTTTCTGTCACACTATGTTTCCACATAGTGTTATATTCATGTGTATTTTTCATGTTCATTTCATATATCTGTTATGGATATTTTATTTTCCCTATAGTTTTAATTTTATTGTTTTGGCCCACAGTGAAAATAACAAAATTTAAACTACATCAAAAATATGACTCCATAGAGTTATTTTGTTTTTAAGGTAACTTCACTTGCTACACCTATATATATCTCTCTTTTTGTTTAAATGGAATTAAGTTTAAATTCTCTAGAATTATTACTTTGGAAAAAAAAAACCTCACATAACAAAAAAAATCTAGTTCGTAAATTGATAATAAAATTAGTGAAAAATGTACCTTAAATGTATCAAGCAATATAAAACTATTGTATTCTACAGAGAAGATTATTGTAATGAAACGTTATTAAGAAAGGTATGTATGTATGTATAGTTTCATATTATGGTACTGAAACAACAGTAAATAAAAATGTAACAGAGCAAAGGTACAACAAACCTACACTAAACTCACAACTTTAAACTTAATAGCACAAAACTACGTGAAAAAACAACAAAAAAAACCCTATGTGTTGAAATTGAACAAGGCACTCCTGAGCAGTACAACAAGACAACTACAGTACACATGAGTGTTTGAATTAATCAGAGCAAAACTACAACAAAACAATAACAACCAACATATTTCTCCCAAAATCACATTGAGACAACATGAATTGATTGATTAAATACTGTTCAACGTCCCACTCAAGAATCTTTCACTCATATGGAGACGTCACCATTGCTGGTGAAGGGCTGCAAATTTAGGCCTATGCTCAGCGCTTATGGCCTTTGAGCAGGGAGTAATCTTTAATGTGCCACACCTGCTATGACACGGGGCCTCGGTTTTTGCAGTCTCATCTGAACCGCCCCATTTAGTCACCTCTTACGACAAGCAAGGGGTACTGAGGATCTATTCTATCAACCTGGATCCCCAAGGGGGCAACATGAATTGAAGACTTTCAGTGGATTATTCATTACCTCCTCTTCTGCCACATTTGTTCAAAAGCATCAGCTAGCTCCACATTGGAAATTTCTTCTGCATCTTGAAACTTCAAAAACCCATCTCCACCATGACCTAAAATATACGTGGAAATAAATTCCTAAAGGTTGATTTCTATCCATGATGAGTAATATCTGTACAGTATATTTAATTTTTAACAGTAATACCATAAAGTTGCCCACACTAATAAAATAAACAAATCAAATTGTTACACTACCCTTGTGTTATTCCTGCAACATCAAAGTTGTTACTGAGAAATGGAAAGCAACAGCAACTAATATACTGGGGGATGTTTATGGAAAGAAGTTTTTTCTCAGTTATTTAAAGTAAATTACCATGTTTACAATTCTTGGCACAAATAATATATTTTTTTTGCCAAGTTTTGTTCAACAACACATTAGCTGAACAACACATTTATAGCTGAACAACAAATTAGCTCAACAAAACATTAGTTGAACAACACATTAGCTATACAAAGCATTACCTGTCATATAAACTAAGACATTTGAGTGTTCATCTGACAAAAGTCGTTTACTTCTTGGGGTGCTAGGGGGCAGTCTGCCAGTGAGAACTCTGATGAAATTTTCAACTGTTACCTACAAACATTTAATCTGACACTGTTAAATAACCCTACTGATTCATCCCCAAAAAGTAGTTTGAAATGTAGCACTTAAATTATTGGCAGATTTTATTTCTGATACAATTATGACTTATATGAAAGGAAATATTGGTGATTTTATTTATGGCCAGATTTTCAAATCTGCAAACAAGGCAAACACTTCCACCTCACTAAAATTACTAAGTAACCAGTACTACAGATAGATCTCTTCTGCAACTCCATGCAGGAATAATAAATGGAGTTACCTCTGTATCAATAATTTCTTTTCAATATTAACTCACTCTTTATCCAACAGATTTTAAGCATTAAACAAAGGCAATGTGAAGTAGTGCAACCTGACAGTGTGTTACTGACAAACCAACAGTCTATTGAATACAACCTGACAACATGTTACTGACAAACCAACAGTCTGTTGAATACAATCTGACACTGTGTTACTACAAACCAAAGTCTAGTGAATACAACATGACAGTGTGTTACTGACAAACCAACAGTCTATTGATTGATTATATATTGTTTTACGTCCCGTTCGAGAATTTTTCACTCATATGGAGATGTCAACATTGTCGGTGAAGGGCTGCAAAATTTAGGCCTATGCTTGGCACTCAGGGCTTTTGAGCAGGAAGGGATCTTTAACGTGTCACACCTGCTGTGACACGGGACCTCGGTTTTTGCGGTCTCATCCGAAGGACCGCCCCATTTAGTTGCCTCTTACGACAAGCTAGGGGAGCTGAGGATCTATTCTAACAACCCGGATCCTCACGGGGGAACAGTCTATTGAATACAACATGAAAGCACGTTACTGACAAACCAACAGTCTGTTGAATACAACCTGACAGCATGTTACTGACAAACCAACAGTCTGTTGAATACAACCTGACAGTGCGTTACTGACAAACCAACAGTCTGTTGAATACAACCTGACAGTGCATTACTGACACACCAACAATCTGTTGAATACAACCTGACAGTGCATTACTGACAAACCAACAGTCTGTTGAATACAACATGACACAAAACCCATTAATCAATTAGATACAAAATGCAGCACCATGCACAATTGCTAATATCTACATTCCTGAATCTGTTGCAGAAATTTAGCACAACCTGAAGTGAAGCAAAAACAATTCTTACTTCATATCCTCTATAATCCACTTCAACATCGTCTCCATAAACATTGATCTGGTTATTGGCATTGTTGAAAACTGTTGCTGCAAATTAAAACAAAAGAAAATTTAAATATTCTTCCAAAATAACTTTCTGTTCATTCTGATTAAAATTTGTACAAATCTAAAATCATACTACACTGCAAACAAATGTAGATTGACAGCAAGACTGCACAATATCATATGCATTATGTATGAATTCATAATCAAATAAGATATAAGCTGATAATGGTTTGAGATTTGAATAACAGCTTGTGATTTGAATAACTTCCTGGTATATGGTGATATTGGTTTGTGATTTGAATAACTTACTGGTATATGGTGATATTGGTTTATGACTTGAATAACTTCCTGGTATATGGTGATACTGGTTTGTGATTTAAATAATTTACTGGTATATGGTAATACTGGTTTGTGATTTGAATAACTTACTGGTATATGGTGATATTGGTTTGTGACTTGAATAACTTACTGGTATATGGTGATATTGGTTTGTGATTTAAATAACTTACTGGTATATGGTGATATTGGTTTGTGACTTGAATAACTTACTGGTATATGGTGATACTGGTTTGTGATTTGAATAACTTACTGGTATATGGTGATATTGGTTTGTGACTTGAATAACTTACTGGTATATGGTGATATTGGTTTGTGACTTGAATAACTTACTGGGATATGGTGATATTGGTTTGTGACTTGAATAACTTACTGGTATATGGTGATATTGGTTTGTGACTTGAATAACTTACTGGTATATGGTGATATTGGCTTATGAATTGTTTTCACTTACCAGGCCTTGGGTTTCTTGGGTTGCATGCCATATCATCTGCCACCATAAGAATTATATGACTGAAAACAAAAATCCACTCTAGTTAATCGATATTTCCATATTTGCAATGAGATTATTTATTTATGTTTTTAAAGTCATTGTATTGGTATATATATTTTACAAGGTGCAGCCCAAACTAGTGTAGAGAATTATGAGATCATAGATAATTTTTAAAATATTGTTGTGACGTCCTTCCTTAATTAACAATTAACAAACAACTTCTACAACTTATATTAATGCTTCTTGTCAACACAGAGTTTAGTGTGATGGGGTAATTGATGATGGAGGAAACTGGAGTACCTGGAGCAAAACCATGTGTCCGAGTGGGTGACCACAATACCCTTTCACATACAACCACTGCCGATCTGAAGATCAAACTCAGGTTACATTGGTGAGAAGTGAGTGTGTTGATCACCATGCTACCCAGACATCGCTGATTTTAATATCACACTGTCTCAGTACTCATATCATTAAAAACTGTATTGTCTTAGGTAAATCAACAAATGAAGTTTAAAGGGGCTGATTATGTTTTTTCAAAAAAATATTTTTCATTTTTAATGGTAAACATTAAATTAAAATATAACTCATTTAAAGTTGACAACCAAACTGGGGCTTTTTTAATGTAAGGATACGAGCTGTATTTTAGCCTTATTTCTGTGTAATGTAAGCAAGATTCGAGCCTTGTTTATGTTTTACCAACAAACTAGTGAAATGTTAAATTTGTAATTAAAAGCATCCTAATTTTGTAAAGACACAAATTTAACTTTGAATGGCAAATTTCACCTTCAAAATACTTGAAATGTGATTGAATATATATATATATATATATATATATATATATATATATATATATATAGATAGAGAGAGATAACCATACATTTTCAAAACTTTATAAACAATAACACATGTCAGTCTTTGTTTACACAACAAATATGATGATCTTCTGTCATGATGAATAGCTTTAATAATTTTGTGACACCTTTTAAAAGCATTATAGACAGTAGATTTTGATTACTAAAAATGAAAATCAAACTTTTTATGAAAATAATAATTCAGTCCCTTTAAATAGCAATGTTTCTGAAAAATTGGTATATTACCACATACAGTTTTGTATGAAAAATATCACATAGTTTTCGGCCCATTACGGCTAAAAGCTTATAGTTCTTCATACAGAACTGTATTCAGCATATATCCGATGCATAGATACAATGAAATCGGATTCATCTGACACACATCAGAATACATGTATGCTCTTGGCAGGTGATTCTGTTCCTTGGGTGGGTGGGATATGACAGTTATGGCATTCCAAGCTAAAAATCCTTAATCCAGATGCACACACAGTTTCTGAGCTTTCGGAGTTACTTATCACTACAGGGAATGAGTGTATTTTGTACTTGGCAGTCAGTGTAACCATGGTTATTTAGGTTACACCCAGCAACCAACCTAGTTTGTTGAGCTCTTCTCTCCGCTTCTCAAATTCTACCTCCACTGCACAATCATGGAAAAAATATTGAAAGAGGTAGAAAAGTTTAAATGAGGAGATTGTTGAATGACATATCATAGGACCATATTCTTCAAATAAATTAGAACACAGTTCTTAGAAATTTAAATTAGAAACCTTTATCTCCTGCAGGTGCTGGTAATATTGAGAAAATACAGGCTTCTTTTATAAGCTCCAAACTGTGGTGAGTAATATGCATAAAAGTTAATTATCATTATCAATTAGTTAACTTTTTTTCAAGGATTGTGAAGAAATTTGTCCAATGTTTGTAAGATACACATAGTGAATCCATACATTTACAGGTTACTGTAATGATTGATCAAAAATTCCTTTTCTGAATTTTGAATGTTTCCCAGTATTAGTATATATACTAGATTCTTGTAAAGCTCAAAATAATGTTATAAAATGAACTCTCTGTACTGCAATGAAAATCATAATGGTGCATAAAGAAATGCATTAATCTTGAAATATTCTGAACAATTCCAATTCTCTCAAACTCTGTACTGGTAATAAATATTGTCCTGATAATGAATAATATAATCATTATATATGAATACAACCATTACATACTTCCAGTTACTATATACATGTACACTGAAGTTGGTAATGAAGTAGGATGTAGTGAATAAAATCTTCAACACTTGTAAATATAACAGAAAGGGAGATAATACAATGGAACCTCGAGCAACGGAACCTGATTCAGTACTACATTCCTCTCCTTTGGATGCAGTCACACCGTGATGTCATCAACGCGGGATTTTTCGTTGATTCTAATTTAAGTAACAGAACCAGCCAAAGGTACCAATCACAACAGGCAAGTCTAAGGCACCTATTATAACGGGCCCCACCAAATCTAGGGAGAAAATGTGATTGACCTGATGGCATTCAAACCCAGGTCCCTTGAATCTCCAGTCAGGTGCTCTACCCTCTACAACGTACTGCCACACTTGTACAGGATACAAGACATGATGTCTCTCCAAAAGATTTCTCTGATATTTTGTCATTTATCTTGACATCCTCCATACGGGTTTGTCAAAAATTATTTCTTTATAGTACTGTGTAAGTGGAATTATTAGCAAGACAAATTCAGCGATTTTTCTATAACAATGGCTATATATATTTAGTGAAGCTACTTTTAGTGACTGCACTATTCCAAGAAAAACAACTATTACTTATGATATGGAATAAATTGTTGGAGATATTCAATTCAGTTGAGCAATCTCAACACCCTTGCTAATAATGCTAAAACCAAATTCTCACTACAATTATGTTTATATGGTATCTACAGGTAGCTTCAATCAATCAGTTTTTAATAAGATATTTTCAAATGGGTATCAAAAGCTATATGAATGACCCTGTGCAGTACGAGCATGCGATGACAAAAGTTGTATCATTTTCAGGAGATCAATGAATTGATGCACTTCTGGTCAAAGTAATGTCAGACATTTGTAAAGTGAAAGCTTTTTCTAGAAATCATTCAAGTCTGATACAATATATCTATTCAAGTACATCACAAGTAATATCTCGCCTAACTGTACCATGTTAATATCAAAAGTTGCAATTTACATCAGTCGTTAAAGGATACCAATTTCCTTTTTTTTTTTTTTTTTACTTTAAAAAATCTGTAAAATTTTCTTATTAATCTAGACAGTCTCACATTGAAAAATATTTGTCAGGGATACCACGACATCGTAAGGGTGTTTGCATTTCTCAATAGCATATAATTTTTTGGTGAAATTGAATTGTGTTCTATCTTGCTTCTACAAAAAGGGAAAAAAAAAAAGAAAGAAAGATTGGGGTATGTTACCATGTCTGTTTTAGAGTTAGCATATTTTGATAGTATCCTGTACAATGTAAAAATGTAAATCAGCTCTACTGTATATATGGGCATTACTATAGTATAGGAGAGAAAAATCTTTGGAACAATGGAATCTAATATAAAATTAGCTATTCCAGGATTTCATCACACATTTGTATTTTTTTGAAAATCTTCCGTCGCATTAAGTCATACCAAATATAGTTGACTCTACAACACATGACTTAAGCTGATCATGGTTTCAAAGCAAATTAAAAACAAAGCTTTAAATTTAATCAAGCTTTAAGAAAGCATGACTTCTCAGTCTTCTGTTTACATAATTTGAAATTTAATATTTTCCTAAATATTCTATAATGGAAGACTGCTTTTCAGGCAGAAAAAGAGAGAGAGAAGTGTTATAATGTATGTGCAGGTCCCAAGGATTCTGTTCCACAAACACTGGGGAGAATAACAACTTTTGTCCTCTATTTTGGATGCTGCACACTGTTATACAGCCACATACTGCACATCCTACACTTCTGAAGTTATTGGAGTTTTGTTGTTTCATTTTACTGTTCTTGGGTTACTCATATTGGCCCAAAGTATGTGACACATTTCAAGTTATATTCTTTCCTTTTTTTTAGGCATTTAATACAGGTGTCTAAATTTGGACAGGTAAAACTTGAGGTTCACTTGTCCAATTTAAAAGTATCCCTGGTGTAATATTGTCAATTCATAACTTGTCTGTTGTTGTATTGCCCTAACTTGTCTGTAGTTGTATTGCCCTAACTTGTCTGTTGTTGTATTGTCCTAACTTGTCTGTTGTTGTATTGTCCTAACTTGTCTGTTGTTGTATTGTCCTAACTTGTCTGTTGTTGTATTGTCCTAACTTGTCTGTAGTTGTATTGCCCTAACTTGTCTGTTGTTGTATTGCCCTAACCTGTCTGTAGTTGTATTGTCCTAACTTGTCTGTTGTTTTATTGTCCTAACCTGTCTGTTGTTGTATTGTCCTAACTTGTCTGTAGTTGTATTGTCCTAACTTGTCTGTTGTTGTATTGTCCTAACCTGTCTGGTGTAAATTGTCTAGTCCTACCCTGTCTGGTGTAAATTGTCTAGTCCTACCCTGTCTGGTGTAAATTGTCTAGTCCTAACCTGTCTGGTATTCCCAGTCTTTTACAGCTTCTGTATACAGACAAAACATTGGCAACATGGCGATAATTGAACCAGAATCTTGAGGTGTCAACAAGAACTGCCCAGTTGTTTGTGTGTCCACTCTTAAAGAATTCTTCTGGGTTTGTACCTGTGGACTGAATATAAATATTAATTGTTGAGTAAAAGTACATACAATTAATTTGATATGATATTGAAAATAAATTTGATGCATCAAACAGGTCCAGTACAACCTCTATATTTAGCTGTATAGGTTGAATTAGCTATTTCAAAACTTCTATCAAGTTCATTTTTAAAGGCATAAAAATTTAATTTCATTGAGTCATATTTCATCATAGTACTCCATAAAGCACAATGTACACAAAAAAAATATATTCTTAAACTAAATCCCATAGGAAGAAATTTGATACCAAATTGTCAAATGTTTAGGATTATTAAGTTCTTAAGCAACAGTTATCCAATCTACAGCATAGAATAAAAGTCAATGAGGATCAACAGATTAACAGATGAGCAATTGGATTCAACATTGTAAACACACACAGGATAGTGGACAGTTATCAGAACAAAAATATTCTCTTTTCATAAAAATTCTTTAAATGACGTAGCATTGTTCAGCCAGTAACCTGAGATATGTACCATGTATCAATAATTATTTAATTCACGATTGGTTTTCTAATAAAATTCAGTGTAATGACCCCATCCCTGGTATTGTTGTAAATTCTAAGAAGAACAGTGTTCTGGTTAGTTTAAAATATAAACATGTTAAAAAAAATATTAGGCCTATGCGACTTTTTGGCATGCCATTGCACTTCAAAATCTAATCTAAAGTAGCTAAATAAAGCTATTTCAAATAGCTTAATAAAGCTATATAGCTAAATACTGATATTGCACTGGACCTGTTAAACCCATTGTGCGTTATAGACAGAAGATCATGTTTTAAGTATTTGATCGATGTGCGACATTACTAACAAAATATCAGTATAGACTTCCTACTATCTTCGCTGTACAACGACAAATTAAGCTAAACTATGATGAAAAAAATTGAGGAGAAAATCACATGATAAAGTGAATACTGTACCTTTTGTAGGAATACCAGTATCAATGTGAATGTAGTCAATAGAAAATAAAAGTTAACTATGGGCGCAGCCATATTGATTGATAGTAAATTATTGCGCCGGCAACTAGGTAGTTGTTATTTACATTTCTTCGAGATGATACAAAAAAAAAGATGTAAAAAGTATAAATCTTATATTGAAATATTCGTAAATAACAATACTTTACAATGACATGCTTTAAAATCACACTTTGATGAAAACATAGGACTATTTTTCAGGTACACCGGAAGTTGAACTTTTTAGAAAGGGTTTGTTGTCCTTAGAGACAAGTGCTTTGAAGATAACTGGAAAAGTGTATCTCATCCTTTTGCTTCGTAGACACTACAAACCGGCAAAATACCACCAAAAAAGGATTCCTACATCCGTGTCCGTAGCGGAAAAATGTCTACGGAGGATGCAAAATCATATTTGTCGAAGCGGGAGATTCCCAGGCTTTTTGAGGTTGGCACGTTTTGCAACTTTTAATTGTTTTTAGAGCGTTAAATGAATTGTGAAGCATATTGACACATTTTGTCTCAGGTAATAAAAATTGTAAAAAATGAGCACTGAAAGATTTTTCAGTAATCATATTGCTTGTATTATATTTGTTCACCAACTTTTTTTTTAAAACGTAACAACACGTGATATGATAGAGCTATACAAATTGTGGTTGCTATTTTTGTCTTTTGTTTATCAGTTTTATGCATATATTTGTTTTGTGATTTATGATTGTAATATCACGTAGTGATAACAAAAATCAGGAATACTATAATGAAAGACAATATCTGATAAGAATCTATCCATAAATTCAATGAATTTGACTGTTTGAGGGATTAATTAATGCAAGATTATACGAATATCAATTGGATGACAACTTAATTAATCAGTGGTTGGTTATTTAAAAACAAGTCTACATCATGATTTATGCCAATGACATACTGTCAGAGCTGAGTGGCAAAAATTCCCCCGATGTAATGAATTCCTCACTTTACTATAAAAATTGTTCCGCATTTTGCATAAAAACATTTTGCATTGATCTCATGTGCAGTGGGTCATATTTTCTGGAAAATGAGAAGATGTAGAGGGGTTTTATCTATAAAGCCTGATATCAAATTATACTTGCAGGGATGAAGGAAAGTTAATTAACCCTACTTCAACAAATGTCAATAACTTATCAATAATATTACTAAAATTATGGTTTCATGCACCAACATACTGGTTCTTATATAGAATCAAAAACATGCATTTTTTAACAGTAATTACCACAATCCACCAATAATAAAAAGCACAATCTTAAGTTCACATGGCTGTTGCTAATAAGCTCTGTTTCAGATAGAAGGATGAAATAAATTTAAATCATTTCAATTTATTTAGTAACTAAAAAAAAGATTCAAGATTAATAATTATATATCATTTTATATTGATAGTTTCAATGCAATCTGCAATTCTTTGCATAAATTACTAACATGTGAAATATCAAACACGAGTTATATATTTCTTAATCCCTTTCTTCTGACACTTTTAATTTGTGCTACAAATTCTTTAACAAGGAATGCAAAGTATATGAACCTAGATTATGAATTGTTACTGGGCACACCATTTTGCTTCAAATTTGAGTGAAATGAAGTTTCTTCAGATTACGCCATGATATGCCTTGACCTTAAAGAGGTTAAATGTGTATAGCACTGTGAGCATTCTCTTACTAAATTAGAGTCCAAAATAAAAATTCTTATTATCAATAAGCAGATTCACCTACTAAAATATTTCAAATAAATAATATTCATTGCAAAGTAATAAAATACACTTTTGGTACAATTTTGCATAATTACATTTTTCCCTCCATACAACACATTTATTTTATACATAGTAAGTATGATGCAAGGTACTAAACATTTCCTTGAAAGTGATATGACGATACATAGTTTTGTAGGACTTTCTTCCGAGATTACTAATTTTAATGACCTTTATAGTGAGAATTATAAGGTCAGTAATTTTTCCTCATTATCAAAGATTTTCTCCATAGATAACAATTAAGAAAATAAAAAATTTAACAGTTCAAAGGTCTGTAGATATTCCAAGAAAACAAAATAATTCAAAATCTCAATGTACATTTGGTTGCTAAGCAACAGTACTATTCAACAAAAATCAAAATTTGTCCCACATCTGCAATCTGCCATATGTTACTGATAAAATTCAGTTTGCTTCAAGAAAATGTGTAGTAAACTTGTAATAAATGGATAAAGATAATCAATTTCAATACATACAATCATTCTTAAAATGAAATATTAAAAAGCATGTTAAGCAATTGAATCCCCTTTAATGTATAGTAATATTACATACTCTTTGGCCAAAGCACTTGTTCTACATGTTGTTATGTATGGCAAGTTCATTTCCATTTCGGAAATTCTCAAGAGAGGTAAATCACATATACAGGTATGTAGTAGTTAACTCTAGAAACATACATCAATGCAAGCTGCTTGAGTCTGACCCCTTTTCAGACTCATTCATTCATAATATTATAATGTTCTTTATAAGCTCTTTGATCATTGTATTTAGTATGAATTCCATAAAATACAGAAAGTTATGAATATTCATATTATTATTATGTAGCGGTCATATGGGTTCGATTACCAGTGGCCAGATAGCTCAGTTGGTAGAACACCTGACTAGAAATTCAGGGGGCTTGGGTTCAAATCCCTGTCTAGTCAGTTGCATTTTCCCCTATAAATTCCTGCCACATTTGGTGCCATTGACCACACCTGGATCTGTAGACTGTCTTGCCAGGGATGAAAGAATCTGGGTTGTGTGTCTCTGAGGAAGCGAAGACAATTTAAGGAGGGAGGTGTGTAGTATTTAGGGGTATGTGAACCATGGATATTGGTCTGGATAGCTCAATTGTTAGAGCACCAGACTAGTAATACAGGACGATTCCTGGTCCATCCTCAAAATTTCTTTCCCATGTTACCTATGGTCCCCATATACCTGTCCCCATAGACCTGTTAACTGACAGGTAAAAATGCCTACCAGGGGATAAAGATCCTAGGTTGATGTCTTCATGATGTGAAGACTTTTAAGAAGAGAAAAATGTGGGTTTCAGATGAGTTTGAATGCCTTGGCCAGATAGCTCATTTGGTAGAGTACTTGATTTAAAGATTTGGGGGGGCCTCAGTTCAAATCCCAGTCTGGTCTGTTGTATTTTCTTCCTTCCTGTTACATGTGTTATAAGGGTATGTAAACAGTGGGAATAACCATGTGATAATTTGCATGTATATAATCAGAGAATCCGGTCAAGCAGAAATTACCAAGTGCTTCCATTGATGTTTAACATTTTATTTTTCTTCTATTTTGTAATAATATAACTTTCGTTTTGTGTCAAGTTGAAAGGTCAATTCTTTAAGATATAAGATACGTACATCAAAACAGCATGCTAAGCTGTATTGCCGACAAAACCTCAGTAAATGTAACATATAAAGTATAGATAAAATATAAATGCAGAACTCATGCATATCTAGATTCATGTGATCTTACTTGACAGAAATTAAGTTTATTCAACAAGGTGAATGGGCATGAAAGTGATTTCAATACCGTTTTTTATTTTATTTTTTCAATTTTAATATATAAAATCACTTTTAACTCTTCATCATTATGTGTAAAGGTTAGTAACATTTATAAAGATTTTCATTTCAGCATGATCTTTCTCATACAAGTGAATTACCCATGTCTGTGTGCCTTGTTCTTTAATAACTAAAAGCTCAAATCGGAACCATAAGTCAGGTATGACACTTTAAGCAGCTGGATTAAGACAACATGTTAAAAGGATTTCTGTGTATGTTACAGAGTCTTATGACAGGACTAATGTATCATAGACCCCAGGACCACATCAAGTATCTGATTGATTGTCTGGAGAAAGTCAAGGACAAAGGCTATCAAAATGTTACATGGAGCTCATTTGTGGATATTCGCAGAGCAAAAACACCACTGCCACCGATTGATCAAAATGGCCAGAAGAGACCAGGGTCAAGGCCAAGGTCAAGGCCTTCTTCTCGAGCAAAAACACCAATTAAAATAGGTACATTATAGAACATGTTTAGTTTGCATAAGGTTTAATTGTTTATTTTTGCAGGCAACTAATCAATTGCTGGCTATTTATACATGAAGCTTTTCTGAATTTTTTATTAGTTCTACTTTCTGTTTAGTGCTTGTTTTAATGTAGAATTCATTCATCTGTTCATCTACATTCTTTATGACATATAACATTTTTAGGGTACTTGCAGTTTTATTTTTAGGGTACATGTGTTTAATTTTTATTAGCATTCTTATATTAAGAGTCTGTGTCAGTTAATAATGCAAGTCATTTAAGAAACAAAATAAACGTTTCCTTGCTTCATGATCTATGATCGTGAAATGCATTTGAAAATTTTGAATGCATTGAATTACATTATATATACATAACTGTGTACTATGTGTACTCATAATGTATAGAAAATACTACAGTGTGAAAAGGACTTATAATTATATCAAATTAAAGGTGTTCTTTAGAAAAACCAGATTTTGAAATTACCTGTGGATTTGTTTGCAACAGGAAAAGAATATTTCTGGATTGAACAATGTGACCATCCAGGTATAGGGATAGGATCTTGCATCATAATTATGTCTGTTTCTTGTTTTTTTGTTCGTTTTGTTGTTGTTTTTTTTGTTTTTGTTTTGCCTCAGTGTGCTGTTCCATCAAGACATCTCTAATGATAATCAATCTAATGGCTGTTTTGTCTGTAACTGATTATTAATGAATGAATGCTGTGAGAAACTTGCAACTTAGCTCATTATTGATTTATATTTTTCCTGCACAAAGGAATTTGATATTGTATTTAGTCTCATTTACTGCGCAATTTTATCATATTTTGCATTTATCAACCAGTAACTAGGGCAAGCCATTTTACTATTTATTCAGAAAATAAGATATCAATCTTTCTAATTTCAAAGAAACATCTCATATTTAAATAAATATCTCTTTAGACAAAGAGATAGATCTTGAAGATAAGAGATGTTTCTCAACTTAGATGTCTCTTTAACTCAGAGAGATGCTTCTTTTTGATTGAGAGATATCTCCTCTGGATGTTTAAAGAGATAACTCTTGTTTTTAAAAATATCTCTCATGCAAGTTAAAGAGGTATCTTTGTAAATCAGAGAATATGTCTCGATGTGAGAGATATCTCGCAAAGTAAAGGAGATATCTCTCTACATTATTTTGAATTAGGTCAAATACACATGGAATGCTCCCCAAAGTTAAAGCCCACTAAAATCATCCAAAGATTCAGAGACAGGGATCAAATTACAATTATTATGTGAACCCATGTCAAACTGACACTGCACTACTACATGTAATAAGTCAGGCATTTAGATATGATGATTTAAAATGGATAATGCTCAAACTTGTACAGCCAAATACATGTATGGTAATAATGGTGCATCAAAAGACACATTTGAAGCCCCTTGCAACATTCATAATTATATTCAATTACATAATAGATTTTGTGCTTATTTCCTATTTTGTCAAGGGGTAAGTTAGATAATAACATAAGTACAGTCGAACCTCATTATCTCAAACTCAATGAGACAGAGAAAAAACTTCAAGATATCAGAGGATTCGAGATACCAAGGTTACACTTAAAGAATAAGTGACTGGGACTTCGAATCACTTCGACGTATCAATAGTATTTGAGATATTTGTGTTCGAGATACCAAAGTTCAGCTGTATATCTAAATTTCCAATCAGTTCATAAAAAAAATCAAGAGAATCAAAATCCTGAAGTAATTGTCATACAACTCTCGAGGTTTGGCCTGGCAGTGACTGGTTAATGTCATTTCAAACTTTTCTGTCATTTTTGCATTAGCATATTATGTCACATAAAATTGTGAAGGCTATGCATGGGAGAATTCATTGTAGTCAACTGGAAAAAGTCTCTCTTTAGTTTTAAGAGATATCTCTCAAAGTTAGAAAGATATCACTTTGTGAAACTCTGTAAGAGATATCTTTTGAATTTAAGAGATACCTCTTTTAAATTGATAAAGAGATATCTCTACAGTAAAGAGATATCTGTAAAGGTTAGAGATATCTAAAGGTTAGAAATATCTATTGACATTAAAGAGATATCTTTTTAAGTTAAAGAGATATCTCTCTAGCTTTAAGAATTATCTCTTTATACTGAAGAAACACATCTCCATTAAAGAGAGATAACTCTTTAAATTAACACAATATCTCTCCTTTTTTTTTTTTTTTTTTGAATAAATAATAAAACAGCTTGCCGTTATAAAACAACCCATTTTTATTTTGTAGTGGTAAATGTATGTTTAGAAATTAATGAAATGAATGATTTTGCACGCACCAAACAGTCTTTGAAACACAACCAAGTTCTAAACTGTGATTTTTTTTTTAACTCAACCAAGTTTTAAACTGTGAAATGTTTTTTATCACAACCAAGTTTTAAACTGAACTGTGTCTGTCCCTGACATCTATAACTAAATTGCAGTAGAAAACAGTAGGCAGTCATGTGCTTTATTTTCTTAAGATGTATGGTTTGGGATATTTTCCTTCTAGATTTTCAAAGATAATGTACTCATTGACAAAAAAATGAAATTTTATGTACATTTTATGCCCTTTGGGTGTTCATGTGTAGTTTTGCAGATTTATCTGTTAAACAGAAATTATTAAAAAACAAAATCATTGGATTTAAAAAACAAAAAAATGTGACAAAAGGATCTATAACAATTTTCCTAGACAAATTTTCAGATTAAATTCATTGACAACTTCTTTAAAAGAGTCACATAAAGGCAGTATCAATACTTAATCACCATATAGATCTGTTTTTAATGCTTTCCACTTACTTAATTGTGGTTTACATAATTTTACTGTTTTGTAGAAGAATCGGAATCGTTAGAGACCAGAAAGGGATCCCCATTACCTCCCATCTCCAAATCTCCTCCTCCAGCAAAAGGCATCATCCCAAAAGTTCCTATTACACTCATCATGGGTAAGTGCAAAATAATATCATTCAAGAAAATGTACTATAAATCTGAGGGGGTGGGGTGCTGTAGATACCATTTTAGCAATTTTCGTGGGTCTCTTGAATTCACATATTCATGTTTTTAGTTTTGAAAAAGAAATTATATATATATATATAAAAATAAATAAACCTTATCATGTCTTTCAGCAACAAAAGTAATGATTCAAATATTTGTATATAGTATTTTGACTCAATTTTGCAAAAAATAAATCAACACAAAACTTTGAGACACTGATTTCTCAAAACTTCAGAAGAATAGCAAACTTTCAATTACTGCAGGAAACCATTTGTCTTGAATTTACACACCGCAGTCTTTGCCAACCCCTCGATCAATACTTCCTGTGCAAACAATGTATGTATGAGTTCTAAAATGTAATATTACTGTGTTTCCAATGGTTGTTACACTCATACAAAGAAGAAAGGGAGACAAAAAAATTGGGGGAGGGGGAGGCCTCAGAGCAGGAATGACTGGGGTGGTGGCCATCTTACCACACTTTTGCAAAAAAAAAAAAAAAAAAAGATAAAGAGAGATGAAATGATAAATTTACACAATTTGTGACAGTGATCTGTATTTATTGGAACTGTGAATACAACAGGGATCTGTGGTCAAGTGAGTGGCAAGGCATGAACTTCTATAATTGTTAACATAAGCACAAAGCAGGGATAAGATTCCATGTTGACAATAACAGGAATCCACAGATGCATTGAACCATTCTGCTGTCACATACAACTTTGAAATAATATCAAAATAAGATGCTGGTAGAAATGTGAATAGGGCCCTTGGAGAATATCAAGTTCTGTAATATATATAGGTGTGTTCATGACATTTTGCCTCCGCCCCCCCCCCCCCCCCCCCCAACCCCCCAACCCCACCCTTCCACCCCACTCTCCATCATCAGATGGAAGTACTTTGAGACACAATCCTGTTTGCAAGTTCATGTATTCTAAACAGTTCTATCTTGTGAACTGTGCTTTATAGTATCTTTTGAACTAAAGTACATATTTCATCCCATTCTTAAAAATATTGTGTAGCAGTCAGCCGGGTTCAATCACTGGTGGCCAGATAGCTCAGTTGGTAGAGCACCTGACTGGAGATTCAAGGGGCCCGCATCATGGCACCAAATGTAACACAAAGGGAGAAAATGTAATGGACCAGAAGGGGTTGGAATCCCAGTCTGGTTCACTGCATTTTCTCCCTGTTACAATTGTTTGAGCTCTGGTACCTTTAAAGTGTAAAAATCTGTCATGTTTTTAAATTTTTGTGCCCATATTCTACTGCTGAGAAAACTGGAAGTTCATAATACTAAAAAAAATGTAAAGGCATGCATAAAATTTGGAGAAAAACTGTTCTGGCGTAACTCTAAAGTCTGCTATCATAGCACTATTTACATGTTCATAACTTCCTGTTACACTGGGTTTGTCTGTCAGTGTGGTCCTCATCTTCACATAAACAGGATCAACAGTTTTGTCATGATACATTTCAATTATTTTAAAATTCTTTTTATACTATACCTTAATAGGTCATATATCTCTTTTTCTGTACAAGAACAAGCTTTAGTCTTATGGACTTTTTATGGAAAACATTCTTTAAAGACATATGCAACATTTCTGATATTTTCTCAAAATTATTTTTCATCTTCTTGATATGAAGGTGTTTTTTGTATGATTTCCAAAATAGATTTAAATTTTGTATTGTAATAATATTTCCATACTTTGTATATCGGCATGGGTAGCTCAGTGGTTAGATCACCAAACTCTTAATGCATAGTTGATTCTCAGTTGTTCCAAACAAAATGTACCAAGATTTTTTGTAGAAACAAAATGTATATGAAATGTAAAAAAAATTATATATTACTGAGAAAAGTTGCACATGTCCTTAAGATCAGAGGGTCAGTGGTGGTGGTGGTGGTGGGGGGGGGGGGGGGGGGGGGGGGGGGGGGAGGAGTTACTGACATAGATGAACACAATGCTTCATACGACAATGGTCTTGAATACCCAAAATGCATGAATCAAAAAGAACACTCCCTATTTCTGGTAAATCTGACAAGTATGTAACTCATAGCAGACATTTCATTTTGTGTAACTAGAACACAAATGATTTTGACAATTTTATAAAATAAATAAAAAAAAAAAATTAACATATGTCTTAAAATAAAGACATGATGAAAGTATGCAACAGTATTAAAAAATGAAAGTGTGTACTTTTAAGAAATTATAGTGCTGTTCACTTGTAAATTACCAAGGAAATGTCATTTTTAAAAGATAGAATCACAAGTGAAAAATATAGATTTTAACAGAAAGATTACATTGAAGATCCTGATTTGTTGTCATTTCACTGGCAGCTGTTGTACATTTAGCTGGAAATCCAACCCCTTATCTGCGACAAATTTCACTGTTTGGATGGTGATTTTAAATTTTTGTTCAAAGTTTGAAATGATAACAATTTAATGTACATCGTCATTGATGTGCAATATTTCAGAGAAGAGTTAGAAACTAATTTGCTTTAGTCATAAAACATATTGAGAGAAAATAATAATGAAGTATACTGATATGCTAAAGACAACTTGATAGGAGGTTGAAGTTGATGGAGGTTGTCGATCATATTCATAATTACGTATTCTGTTACATCATGACCCAACATTGCTTGCAAAACAAACAAAAAACCAAAAAAAAACAGAAGGGACATTAAATGGTGTAAATATTGTACTATCTTCTTCTTCTTCCATTAATTCGCAAACCACCATCTGGTGTATTATCGCGATGTATTTCAGTCATTATGATTGGTTTATAGAAAAATTCTTGAATTAGTGCTTGATTGTGACAATCAGAGATAAATGATATTTCTGTTATTCCTAGTTTTTAATGAATTGAGAACTACAACAGACTGTGTGCCACCTATATTAGGGGAGGAAATCACTCGCAAAGAATTGTAAAAAAAAAAAAAAAAAAAATTTAGACAATTTATTTTTTATATTTCAACTTTGAATGTAGGTGGTCCTGGAAGTGGAAAATTGACTCAATCGAAAAAACTGCTAGCTAAAAACCCAGACTGGGTTCATCTTTCCATGGGGGATCTTCTCAAAACAGAGATTGCTGAGAAAGGAACAGCTGGAGACAAATGGGGTATGATTGGGGACCTGGTATCCCAGGGAGAAATGGCACCAGAGGTGAGTAGTTTTCAAACTCTGACAAGCATCTCCAACAAAATTTTTAAAATAATTTCTAAGTTTAAATTAGCAAATTGGGGGAATTCAAATACATGCTGGCATTAATGTAATGCCTTCCAATAGGATGTTACTGCTGAGCTGCTGTTGACCAGTATGAAGAAACATCCAGAAGCCAAAGGATTTATCATTGAGGGCTACCCCAGGTCCAGCACACAGCTTGAGGAGTTTGAAAAAGAGGTATTGTGTTAAAACAAAACTACAGAGAAAAGATTGTACAATAAATATCTGTAGTTATTCCCATTTAATATCAGATCAAGTCTTTCTGATTAAAAAAAAAATAGTTACAATCTCTGTGATTAATTGATGTATTATGAACCAGGAATACATGTAAGATTTTCTATTTTTAGATCGGACGACTGGACCTGGCAATGTTGATCGACTGCGAGGAATATTACTGCACTCAGAGACTATTGAAAAGAGGTGTGGAGAAAGGCAAAATTGACGACAATCTCGCTGCCATCAGCAAACGCATCTCGTTCTACAAGGAAAACACACTGCCTGTTTGTAAATACTTTGATGATTTGGGAAAACTTGCTGTTGTGAGTACATTTATGTTGCAATTCATAGCATCATTACACCTACACATTTTGATTTTCCTATTAAAAATTGTTAACTCTTTTAACAGACATTTTCTGCTCTTAATTGACAGGTTGATGGTGATAGAGATATTGAAGAAATTGCCTACAACTTAGGACAAATTCTCAAGAAAGCAATTAAAAGAAATTTCAGTAAGATTTATATCCAAAATTCAAATTTTTGTAAAATTGAACAATGATAATTTCAATGGTAAGAATCACATTGAATGGGGATTTACAGAAGTACCAGAACCAAAAGGCAAAGTGATCAGACCAAAAGCCCCAGAAGAACCAACAGTAGAGGACTCCAAGAAACCAAAGAAGGAGAAATCTGTGGTGTTTACAGATGAAGATGTGGTGCCGCCACCTCCGACCATCATCAACAAAGACGAGGGCAGGAAACCTGGGCTCCCAGAAGCCCCTATTATTTTATTAGCAGGTAAGAATATAGGTTGGTGATGGTGTGGTAATACATTTTTTATTTGAAAGTTTATTGAAATTTTATCTGAACGGGCATAAGGGTTTCCAAACCACTGCTAATATTTAAGAAAATTTACTTTTGGAAATACTTGATGGTATGAACTGAGATGCTTCATGCTGGCTTACATCACAAAGCATGTTAGCATTTCATGAAAAGTATTCTGGTATGAAGCTTTGCAGTTTATACCTTCATACATTTTCAAAAATGAAACTTATTTTCAATATTTACATTCTACTTTCATTTCTGCCAGAATTTTCCAGCCATTAAATAAACATAGTGTATTAATCAAGATTCATATGCACATTGTTCACAACTGCAGTGCATTCATGAGGAAATGTCTCATTACAATCTGTAGAGATATCAAAGGCAAAAATATTGGAAATATATATATATGTTAAACATCATCAACATTTTAGAAGGTGTTTTTGGTGTTCTGCATTATTTTGGATATGTAGGAGCAGCATAACCTAAGCAACATGCCATTAGATTTTAATAGAATCTGATAGTCATCAGCCATTGTGGAAAGATTGATTGATTGATTGTTGTTTTCCGCCACACTCAACAATTTTTCAGTTATCTGGTGGCATCCAGTTTTTATTGGTGGAGGAGAGAACCCAGATACAATGTACCTGGGAAGAGACCATTGACCTTCCGAAAATAAACTGGCAAACTTTCTCACATATCTCGGCGCGAGTGAGATTCGAACCTGCGCCAACTAGTGGTGAAAGGCCTTGTGATTTTGAGTGCGATGCTCTAACCACTTGGTCATGGAGGCCCCCATTGTGGAAAGAAAGATTAGTCTAGACTGACAATAGAACAATAATACTTTATTGAATCAAAGAACATAGTATTTTACTCATTCTTTTGAATCAGCACTTTTAGTTAAATAAAAGATTTGTTAAGAATAATTGAAAATTAGTATTTGCAGTCTCTAATAAATCCAATGAAATTTTATCCATTTCACATGGTCAAGGGTTTTCTGACCACTGCTTTAGACAACTTACTTACCGACAAAGCGAATATATTCAGAGGGTTTCATCGGCAAGAACCGTAAATATATTGCTCAAGTTTAAAGAGATGAAAATGAGAGTATCTCCTTTTGTCTTTTGTTTGTAGGAGGGCCTGGAAGTGGAAGGGGAACACAGGCAAAGAAAATTCTGGCAAAATACAAGAATGTGGTTCACTTATCCATGGGAGATATTCTGAGGTCAGAGATAGCAACAAAAGGCACAGCCGATGACAAATGGAATATGATTGGATCATTGGTTTCCAAAGGAGAAATGGCACCACAAGTAATTTTGTACCTCTAGACTTATAAGAGCATCTGAAACTAATTTTTTTTTTTTTTTTGCTGCAATATCACCAATTATTACCAATTAATTATAGAATCTTCATATTTGATACAGTATAATGACCCAAAAACAGTTGAAACAAAATCTTCTACATACTACACGTGTACACTACACTGAGAAGAAAAGTTAAGAAATTTAATAAAGTGTTTGTTTAATCTTTTTTCCTAGGAGGTAACAGCAGATTTAATTCTCGAACACGTAAAGAAACACCCGAACGCAGAAGCATACCTTCTAGAAGGTTATCCTCGGGAAAAAGACCAAGTAGAGGAATTCAATAAAAATGTGAGTTATTTCTCTTTGTTTTCTCTCTCTCTTTCTCTTTCTCTCTCTCATATGAATATGATTTTTCAAGAACTTTTGTTTTCTGATTCAAAATATCAAAATTCTTAAAAATCCTTCATGAATATTCTCTCTTTATTATATACTCATCAATAATCTGTGTTTTGATACTGTAAAGTTTACAGAGTGTGATCCGACTTTCTGGATCATCACACTATGATGATCTGAATCCATATCATGTCTCTCTGAAATTGATGACATCACAATGCATCCCTCGATGTTTTTTTTGTGGAAAATATCAACCGTGTCAGAGATAAAACTGTTCACACAAAAAATAATTTCACTGTAGGTTAGTGTTTTTGATCATTTGGATTATGTTTATTATCTTATAGACATAGATTTAAAAATATGTAAGGGGTATGTAATAAATTTATCATTACTACAGTAACATGATCTAAAGACTTGGATCACATCTCGAAGACAAGCATGGATCATCAGATCAAACTCGACGTTACAAGTTACAGTAGTAATCATATTGATATCATATAACTTTTCCATTTGACCAATTTCAAAAATTGTAAAAACAGTTGTTATTATGATACACGTAATTATATTTTACAGATCGGTGGAGTGAAGTTTATGTTACTGCTGGACTGTGAAGAGTACTACATGCAGAGGCGATTACTCGACAGAGGAAAAGCCACGCAGAGAATCGACGACAACATTAATGCAATCCAAAATAGAATCAGTTTCTTCAAAAACCACACTCTTCCAGTTTTTAAACACTATGATGATCAAGGAAAATTAGTTGTTGTAAGCATTCAATTGATACTTGTACCACTCTGATTATAACTTTTTTTTAGATTAACATCCTGTAAAGACCAAAGGTATAAAGATTTTTTAGTCCCCTAGTTTACCCTCGGTCTGTTTGTCTGTCTGTCCATCCATCTGTTTGTCATTACACTCGAGATTTTTTGACTTTTCTCCACATTGGATGAAGATATTCAATTGAAATTTTATACATGGCTTTGTCTTGGATAGTTACAGACCAAGATTGAGTTTCATTATGCTTGACCTACTTTTGACTGAATTATCCTACTAGTAGGGGACTGCAATACACTCAGAATTGTTGTTTTGGATTTAAAATTAAAAAATAGATATATATTTATAAATTTCTACACTAAACTTTGAGCTCTGTTATGAAAAATACTCTGTATTCTGGAAGTTTTGTTATGTAATCCAAAGATTTTTTCTGGTACCAAACATGTCTGATGTCTGGATTAGACAGGTTTCACTGTATATTTATGATGTAAGTTACAGAAGTTCATTTGGGCCCTGCTATATGGTGGGGGTCCATTAGTAATCACTCACTGTCTATCTATTTCACCATTCCTCCATCCGTCAGCAATTTCTGTAGCACATGATCACTCAAGTTTCCTTGGGAAGATTTTCTTGAATTTTATACATAGTACTTGAATTTGGCAGATGAAGATTTCTTTTGATTTTAAGATTTATAGGCATTGTATTTACAGAGTTATGGGACTTGGAGAAATTTTTGCTATTGTAATAGTACTTTCTTTGGCACACAGTAACTGAGATTACTTGAGAAAATTTTCATAGAATTTAAAGTTAACGATGTGTCTATCCTCCCATCAGGACTTTTCTAAGGCTCGCAATTGCTTAAAATTTGTACATACAATACTAAAATTTTTTGTATAGCACCCTTATCAATTTAAAATCTCTAAAGCGCTTCACATTGAAATCATATAATTATAAGTACTAAAAAAAATAACTTGTATTAAAGTAGTATTATGTGCTAGTAAAAGTGTGGCAGTCCTTAAACTATATTCTGTAAAAGCTAAAAATTGTCATTTTCAGTTAAACATTAAAAATGGGTTTTGAGATGTTGCTTAAAATTGTCCACTACTAATACTTGGATTTGACAAAGGAAGCCCCCTTTTGATTTTCATATTTATTGCAGGGCCCTTTCTAACTTAGTTTTCTAGTTTTGTTTTCTTATACACATCATGTGCCCATTCTTGACAACACAAAAGCTTGAAAGTGTAGTATACCTGAAACAAATTGTCTATTGTTCACCACCTGTGATAAGCATTTTGTATTTCGGAGCTTGCACTGACCTATGAAGTGCCCATGTTTCCTTTGATTAAGGGTTTTTAGCAGATGCTGAAATCACTAATTAAGTCACCTTAGTTAATCTGGTTGACTACAACAATAAACACTAATTTCTCCTCCTTATTCAATGGGGGGGGGGGGCTAAAATAAACACTAATCACTTCTTCTTTGACATGAAACACTAATCACTTCACTCATTTGATCTGGTTGACTTTTACAAAAATCACTAATCTCTCCTTCTTCATCAGTCTTTGTGAATCTACTAAAATCAACAGTGATCACTCTTCACTTAGTCCAGGTGAATCTACAATAAACATTTATTACCCCTTCAGTCAGCCTTGGTGACCAATCACTCCTCAGTTCATCTGGGTGACCCTACAATGAACACGTATTACTCTTTAATCAGGGTTGAAAATTACCACCAATCCAACTGCCCCAGATGGTCTATTTCTCAGGCAGATTGAAATGAAATTTCGTACAATATCAGGGGCCTCCATGGCTGAGTGGTTAGAGCATCGCGCTCAAAACCACAAGGCCTCTCACCTCTAGTCGGCGTGGGTTCGAATCTCACTTGTGCCAAGATATGTGAGAAAGTTTGCCAGTTTACTTTTGGAAGGTCGGTGATCTCTTCCCAGGTACATTGTATCTGGGTTCTCTCCTCCACCAATAAAAACTGGACGCCACCAGATAACTGAAAAATTGTTGAGTGTGGCGAAAAACAACAATCAATCAATCATACAATATCCCCATGGTCAGGCTAATTTTAACAGTGAGTGTACAACAACAAATGACATAAATTAGCTTTAATGATAAATTCATTTGTATAAACTAATAAACATCACAAAACTGAAAATCAAAAGTGGCAGATTTTGAATAGGGCTGGCAACTTTTGAGTGTAGCCAACCTTGTGAGTGGCTTATAATCTTATTGAGCTTCCAACCATGCTTCAATCTATCTGGGTGACTACATTAAACACTAATTACTCCACAATCAATCTAGTTGACTACATTAACATTAAATACTCCTCAATCAGCCTAGTAGACAATATTTACTCCTCACACAGCCTAGTTGACTACAATAAACACTCATTTCTGCTCAATCAGTCTGGGAGACTCTTCACTAATCACTTCGTTTCACAAGCCACCTCTGAATTCTAAGTCATGGCTGAAACATGCTCCTCTCCCCTAAAGCCACATTATATCTTGCAACAATCATTTCTCAGCTAGTCTGGAAGACTTTGTAATAAACTTCTCAATTGGTTTGAGTGAGATTCATGTACAGTCAAACTTGTCTTAGCGACCCACCGTATTAAGCGACTTCCCGTCATATGTGACCGTCAAATTTCCCCCCCCAAGACAATTTTCTATCATCTACAACTGAATTAAACGACCTCCTGTCTAACGCGACTAACGACCGTAATTTTTGGTCCCAAAATGCATGTTTTCATGTTATTTTACCTCCATTTAGCGACCTTGTATTTCCCCGAGAAATATTAAAAACGGCGTTTTCCTGAGCAGAAATGTGAGGTTGAACTTTCGTTATCGTTTCTTAGTAGGTAAAGGGCAGACAACAAAAGGTGTTGCTTCAATTAAATCAAATTATGTGCTCATCGTTATGTACTTTCCTGTTCCATTCTCACTAAGTAAAGGACCGACAACAACAAAAGGAGCTGCTTCTATTAAATCAAATTATGTACTCATTCATCGTTATGTACTTTCGTTTTTGTTTCTCGGTACGAAAAGGGCAGATAACAAAAGGCGCCGCTCTTTGAACATTGTCGGTAATTAAATGACAGGCCAGAAAAGGTGTTGTTTCAATTAAATCAAATCAGGTTCTCGATGATCATTATGTTCTCAATATTATGTTCTCAATGTTCTTTTATTTAAAAGGGTAGACAATCAACAATCACCGACTTCTTCTCTCCAAGAACAGTAGAGTAGACTTTTTGTGAAAATAACATTCCTTTTACACTTACATATAAACAAGAAACATTATGCATAAAAGCAAAGTACATGTAATTATTTGTTTTCAATAGAAAATACATGTAGTTTTCATATCAATCTGTAATAAATGTCATTAACTGATGATGTCAAAATAAATATACTACATGTTTAAAACATATCAGTTTTGTTTATCCTCTGAAAAATGGGCACCTGAATTAAGTGACCACCTGTCATATGTGACCTTTTTTCTTATGTCCCTTGAAAGGTCTCTTAATACAAGTTTGACTGTATATTTGACCTTGCAAATGCAACAATAAAGTGACTGAATTTAGCATTATACTAGTATGCATCAAACCTGATGTAGATACCTCTGTACCTTAATCTGTTTACAAAGGCAGATAATGTAACAACCAATCACTGTCCTCAGTACCACCTGACATGAGGACCGATTTTAAATTACATATATAAGTGATATCTATTTATCTAATTTGAATTGTTCTATTACAGGTAAATGGTGACCGAGATTCTGATGAAATTTTCTTTGAAATCAGCTTAATACTAGACTATGCTCTTTATGGAAAAAAGGCAGTAAGTATATATATGTCATGTGTCAGATCTCTTCCTTTAGTACATGTAATGCCTTTGGTCCTTCATGTTTGATAGTTATTATAACATCTATGGGTTGTCAGGTAATGTCAGTTAAAGTTATGTCAGAAAGTTTGCCAGTTTACTTTCGGAAGGTTGGTGGTCTCTTCCTGGGTACATTGTATCTGGGTTCTCTCCTCCACCAATAAAAACCGGACACCACCAGATAACTGAAAAATTGTTGAGTGTGGCGGAAAACAACAAACAAGCAATCAATCACCTATGGGTTGTCAGGTTTTGTCAGTTAATGTTTTATAGTTATAACATCTATGGGTTGTCAGGTTTTGTCAGTTAATGTTTGATAGTTATAACATCTATTGGTTGTCAGGTTTTGTCAGTTAATGTTTTATAGTTATAACATCTATGGGTTGTCACGTTTTGTCAGTTAATGTTTTATAGTTATAACATCTATGGGTTGTCACGTTTTGTCAGTTAATGTTTTATAGTTATAACATCTATGGGTTGTCACGTTTTGTCAGTTAATGTTTTATATTTATTATAATATTTATGGGTTGTCAGGTTTTGTCCATTAATGTTTTATATTTATTACAATATCTATGTGTTGTCAGAGTGAGGCTGAAACTGAACTGCAGTATGCAGCATTCCAGCAAAAGATAACTAAAATTTGAATTTTACAAAAATCGCTCCATTTCTCTATTTTTTCTTTCCATTAAGAAATCTATGTCAAGCATCTATCACACAACTATATTGCAATATATTGAATGGTATATGAATATATATTACCCATATCTTTACTTTAATTAATTAATTCATAGTTGTAATCATATTATCATCAGTAGTAATGTACTGAATGAAAACAATTTAACCATTACATCCATGAGGAGTACCTTATGCTACATCCTCTATATGCTCTCTGAACAGTCTGTTGCACAAGTGTTATGTATAATCACTGGTAATAATGGGAATCATATACCTTGCCAAATGGCCTCCGTAACTCTCAAAGACATGTATTTCACATAGCACAGTTTATTGAGAGTGACATTACAGAAAATTGTTTTCTCTAAGTTAGACAAATAAAACAGGAAGTCACTACCAAAAATCCCGGGAGTTCAGTGATAACAAAATAATCCTTCCGTAACAGTGGGATACTGCAGATTGTCGAGGATCTTGCTGCAGATGCTATTTTTAGTTTGTGGTGTGTACATCTGTACGGAATTTATGTACATTACATGAGAGATCTCTGTAAGTGCTGAAGCTCTTAGTTATTTCTCGGATTAGCTATGGAAGGGGAGGATTTATCTGTAAGAACACTGATTTATCTTATTATTAATGCCAGTTTTATTTTGTGTGTGTATTTTGATGTTTAAGTATTTGTATTCATTTTAATTAATCATCTTTTAAAAATCAAATTATAAATATATTCACTGGGTTTTTTTTATTATTATTTTTCAGGGAAAAAAGAGCAAAAAAGGTCAGTACATTTTTTTTCACATAAAATTTTGTTGTTTTTTGGGGTTTTTTTCATTGATGTTATTGAATTCATGTTGAATGCTCTTTGTACCATGTTTATAATCTTTGCACTTAGAACAAAATCAAGATGACTTCATATGCTTAAGAAACAAACATCGCAATCTGTATCAATAAACCGCTTACTTGCTTAACTATTGCCAACATTTTTTTTTATTCTCTACCATGGCAACAGTAAACAACATATTTTTCAAAGTTAGCTGTGAACTTCACTCAATATTGTGGATAGATTTGTCTCCCTTTAAGAATTATCATTACAATAAGAATTCAATTCCTTTTAATGCTGATATTTAATGCAGCAAAATTTATTTAATCTGTTTGTAATCTAGCTTGTGTTTAATAAGAAATCCAGCCTATTTCAAAATCTTATTTTACATTATATATAATATAGCACAATAAAATTTATATGTTCAGATGTTGTGAATTTTCCTGTAAAATTGTCTTAATTAATAAGGATTTTTTATGAAGCTTTGCCAGGTTTTCTCTTTAAAGAACAACAGGAAATATTAAAAAAGGATGCAAGAATATTTCACGTATAAGCAATAAAAGTTATGAACTAGTTAAAAGCAATTTCATACATGCAGTTCTGTGCTGAAAAATTTCATGAAGATTTTGCAAAACATATCTATTAAACTACATAATGTATCTTATAATCATTTCTGGTCAAACTATTACTTTAAATAAACTGTTTATGATTTCATGATGCTGTGTATATTCATGGTATTTTATGATGCCCTAAAATATTAATCTATAATGAATGATTATTAAAATCAATTTAAAAAAAAAAAATTAAAACTGGACTTTTCATAATGACGGGTTTTTTTAACGGAGAATGACAGGATTATTCGGCAGTTTTGATTAACATTGCAATGAGGTCTAACCGCATGATTATTCCCTCCTCCCTCATTTTGCATGTAGCAGCTAAAGAAACAGTGAAGGAAGATAACTCAGGAAATCAGGAAATCAAAGAGGAAGTTATCGAGGCTACAATGACAAAAGACTCCGCCTCCAAAACAGGAGAGAATGTAGGAAATCCTGCCCACACAGAAAAACTGGACACAGCAGCCAAAGAGGCAGATAAAGGTAAAACATATATTTTGCTGAAGGAGATCCTGATTGTTAATTTTTTTTTTTTAAAGAATATGATATGTTAGCCACATCAACAAAAACCTAGGGATGGCAACAAATTGTCAGTTAATTGATTACTTAATCAAAAAAATGCTAACAAAGTAGAAAATTTGTAACCAATTAACCAGGTTTTTTTGGTAAACAAATATACAAATACAAAATTAAAAAAATATAATGCGGGGGGGGGGGCTCATAATATTCAAAGGTACTGATGATGTTTTAAAAATTAATTAGTGACTGATCCAATTTCATGATCTTCAAAGCAAATTTCCTTGTAATTACAATACTTATATTCTATTTTGTAGGTAATCACGAAAGTTCCCAATTAGACTTAATTATGCATACATAAATAAATAAACTACCAGGCCGTATTACACTGATAATGATGCTGATAATAATTTACAGACTCTATGCTGGCAAGCATAATTCTTACATTCATAATCAAAACGACAATGAAACATTTAATGCACGGAAATATTTAAACAAGAAAGACACAAAATTTTGACTGTGTTCTGTGGAAGGAACTTATACATTCTGTAAGATCTTCCATGCCATCAAAATGAATTTTCTCCATGGCAAGAATTCTCATAAACAAAGTTTGAAGCTGTTTGTTTTCATCTGTCGTGGAGTAATTATTTCTTTAACACAAACCCCGTGGGGATCCGGGTTGTTAGAATAGATCCTCAGTACCCATTGCTTGTCGTAAGAGGGACTAATGGGGCGGTCCTTCGGATGAAAACCGAGGCCCCTGGTCATGGCAGGTGTGGCACGTTAAAGATCCCTCCCTGCTCAATAGCCCTGAGCGTGGAGCATAGGCCTAAATTTTGCAGCCCGTCACCGGCAATGGTGACGTCTCCATATGAGTGAAAAATTCTCAAGCGGGATGTTAAATGATATATAATCAATTAATCAACAATCAATCTTTTAACATAAACCTGGAGCCAATATTGATATATAATAAATCATTATATAATGCACCATTCTGGCATGGCATTGCAAAATATGAAAATTTTAAATTCCTAAATATATTCTTGTTTGCAAGTATTTTTGTTCATGTATGATTTCTTATCAAAGCATTCGTCATATTGCTTTACTGTAAATTAAAAAAATCCGAAACAGTAAATCATCATTCATAATTTTTTTAGCGGTTAACCAGACAATCAATCAAAAGAATTTATGACTAAATGGTTACAAAATTTTGCCCAACTGCCTTGTCTAATAAAAACAATGAGGGGATTTTCTGGTGTTTTTATTTATTTATTTTTTTTAAATAATCATTGTAATACATGTATTATGGAGATCTCTTTTGATTTTAGTAATATAGTTGAATTTTGATGCTATCAATTGGAATACTCTAAAATCATTATTGTCATTCAATATCAAATTTCAATTCAAGTTAGTGCAATCCACTAAGAAACTCATACCTTATTCAAAATCTTAACATCAAGAAAAATTGAGATATTTTACATGTAATTTCATTTAATAAGTTAAATTTATACTTGTATAATGGTATAGGTAACTGAATGATCATGACTTACAATTTTTTTATGAAACTAGTCAGCCTCACTTAACTTTAATACAGTAATTAAAAAGATACATAGCTCTAGGTGCTAAGAAAGAATATGATCTTTCATTTTTTATTAAGATTGTTCGGTAGAGTTATTTGGATTGGCCTTGAAAATGATTTCCACATTACTGTTGCAAAAATGAAATCTGTCACATTCAACTCAAATGCTGCTCACAATACCTAATGTTTTAAGTTCTGTAGTTCACTCATTTCTGTGGGGTAGAATTTTCGTGGGTTTTTATTGTCTTTAGAGTTACAATTCACAGGAACTCCCTTTTTAACCAAGACAGGAAGTGACATCATAGCATATGATGTCTGATGTTCTAGTTTGAATAAAACTACAACAATTTTTTTTTTCTTCCAGATCGTGTTCAGCAGTAGGTGCAATTGCATGGATAAAGAACACAAGACTGTTTACCCATCAGTGTATTTTTTTTTCACCAATCGTGGAGGCTCCCTTACTCCGACAGGAAATTGATATGCAGATTTTACATGGCAACTATACAGGGTTTTCAGAAGCTGTACTCAAAGTGGCCGTTTCTATATACTTTGTGATATTGAATATTCAAACAGTAAATCAGGCATGTTTGGCTCTAATGTACCATTTATAAACTGTTTAGAGATGATGTTTTCAATGTTTTTTCTCTTGAACACAGGTGTAAATGATGTACATATTGTGTTTAATATGCATATGATATTGATATTCGATTTAAGGTTTTTATCTACACAATACTGATGAAAGAAATCCTCTTTGAAAAAATGTGTCTTATCTGCATCATGTTTTGCTTGATAACTGTATCTACTAGTTAGAAGCATCTTAGACAGCCAATCTGCCAATTCTGTCATTTTTGTTAAATATTTGGTCACAGTGATCTGCATCTGTCATTTTTATACATTCCTGTTTATGACATATTCTATTCATTTATATTTGTCTACTACTGACTGTGATACTATATTCTTAGAGAGACCAAAGTTATTTTGTTGTCTTTTGTTTTCAAGTTTAAAAGTATATTATTGTTAAATTTGCCTGGACATTCTCATCATCTTTTATTCCCTTTTTATACAAATTCATGTAGATAACATTCCTGTCTGTGTTTATATCCTTAATCATCATTAAATCAAGATTATTTTTTTTTCACTTTAGTTTAAAAAAGCAGGAAATTATATATTTCACAACAGTTGCATTCTAAATATGCTTTAATTCATATACATTTTTTTTTTATATTTTGATATAGAATTGCAAACACAATGTATTGCATAGAGGTAAAAGTTTATATATATACTCATGTGTATATATGTATATGCTTGTATTGCAATGGTCATGATAGCAAATGGTATAAAATTTGAAATATTTGAATAATTCTATCTTTTGTATGACACAATGTGTTTTATACTCAATATGTTAAATTTCCAAAACTCCAATCAAATTCCTCAACAACAATTAACAAAAATTTAAAGGACTATATATGATAACAGCCCTTTTTGGTCCCCATAAAATTCCAGATTCTTAATGCTTTTAAGGAACAATTTCATGTTATTTTTCTTTCACTATTTTCAGTCATTTGGAAGACGTGACATCAATCTTACATTAGTTTAGATAAGGTACAAATTTGGGTAATTTTTTTTTTTCTTCTAGAATACCTGTAGTGCAACTTTGGACAAACAAATTTTTCCTGTCACTTGTGTGGGCTAGAAAGATAAATCCATGACATTAAAATAAAATTTGTCCAAGAATGTGTTCAGGTGTTTCCCCAGAAGAAATATTGCTTGAAAACAGACATTATATGTCAAAATACCAAAAAATGGGGGGAAATCATCATCTTTATGATGTTAAAACATTCTGAATGTAGGTCATTTTGGTCAAACTGAGAATAGCAACTGTGTTCCATCATGATTTTTGCACAAAGCACACATAATTTAAAGCAAAATTTAGGGGGCCAATCAAAGCCCTTGTCATATATGGTTCTTTAGACAAAGAGGTATTAATTAAACATCAGCTGTGCTTATTAGATTTCAGTGGCTAAGTTTTGCTAAATTATTTCATTTCTCCTTCAAAATATTGTATTTTATTAGGATGAATTTTTCATGAATTGTTCAAGGGTATCAAAATAAAAAGCAAGTTCTAAACAATGAATTTCAGACTTCTTTTGTTTCATTCTTTTGTTTTCTAAAATGTAACACTTGTGGCAGTGGTAAGAATAACTCTCTCTCTCTCTCTCTCTCTCTCTCTTAGAGAGGTAATGTAGTCCATTGCAGCTCTGTCTATCTCACAAAAGATATTATAGAGAAAGACAAAGAGAGATTACTCATGTTATTGAATAGACAAAAAAAATGTACGATATTAAGTACATTTACATATAGTTATAGAGACACCTTTAAAAGTTTATAATCTATTAATCTTTGAAAATCTGTCCTCATTGATCTAATATATTGTATCTAAACCTTCCACATTCAGTGGATGAAGTTTATAGGAATAAATATAAGAAGTCAAATAGCTAAAACTTGTTCTGACTTTACAGTGTTATGCCCTCTCTCTCTCTCTCTCTCTCTCTCTCTCTCTCTCTCTCTCTCTCTCTCTCTCTCTCTGAGTTAAATAAGACTTGTTCTGAAGAATCCTATCAAAGCTCTAACTCTAATTTACTGTTTGGCAACAAAATACCATTACTCTGTTTATTGTTATTATAACAAGGTATTCATTTTAAACTGTTCCATATTTAAATAGTTTTACTCTACACCCAGAACCAGTTTATATCCTTGTTTTAGCAGACTGACTTACTCTAGACATTCTAAGGAATCAAAAGGTCATACCTGACATTTCAGCAATTTCTTTTTTATAAAAAATTAATTTTTTTTTTATTTCAATGTGAAGAGTTTTTGTATAATTTCTGAAATATGTTTTTATTTTTTTAATCTGTAGTCACACATTGGCCTGGTTAGCTCAGTAGTATGGTCACCTGTCATTAATGCAAGGTTTCCATGTCTGATCTTTGAGTGATCCAAAGATTTTTCTCCCCTGCTTTGTAACCGTAACTTGGTAAACTTTCTGTTAACTTTACATTTTTACTTGCCACAGCCAGAATTAATCAAAATTATGCCAACTCTAAAACAGACCTGGTAATATATCCCAGGTTTTTTGGGTTTTTTTGGTAGAAAATGATAAGATGCAAATTATGTCACAAAAAATTATGTATTATTCAGAAATTAAGGTAACTCCATACTCACATTATTATCTAATGAAAGTATTGATAAGTGAAAACTAATCAATTATCAAATAAAATATATAGGTCATCACACTTTTTAAGATGTGAAGCATGCATAAGCTCAATATATATATATATATATATATATATATATATATATATATATATGTATATATATATATATATATATATTAATGTCTGAAAAATTTCAACTTTCTTTAAACAGCATTATCAAAATTTAACAAAAGCTGGTTTACAATGATTTAATATTATTCATAACAATTTCATGAAACTGATTCTTTACAAAAATATACAAAATGTCTGTGAAAAATACAAGAGATCTGTCTCATAGTGGACTTGATAAAGCGATCAATGAAAACAGAGTTATTGCCCTTGGATTTGATATTTTGAAACATATTGATTATATATATATATATATATATATATATATAAAACTTAGCATTTTTGAAATATTTTTTGTTTTACAAGATTTTTTACAGTATCTATCAGAAAACACTCCAATAAAATTTATGTTCCTATCATGCATAAATCTAAATAAATCATTGATTTTGCAAAAGCGCATGACATCACAGAAGGGTGGAATCACTTCAATATAGTATTTCTACTTCATTTTCAACCCAGTAGATTTCCCAATATCTTTTAACACTGCCCAACACAAAGGGATGATATTTTTAGTTACGTCCAACCCTCTGTACTTTCTCGTAAAGAACACTGAAGAGTAAAATCTGGCAGTAAAACAAGTTACTTCAAGATCAAGAGTCACCACCATGCCGACCTACTTAGTACCTGTAGTGACCTTGAACCTTGGGAGAAGGGTTATATAGGCTCTGCCTGCAGCCTAGTCCTATTATGTTCAAATTAAATTAAAAGTTAACATTGTTATTGCGTGACTCCTAACAGTGAAGAAGCATCTAAAAACGTGTTCATAGTTACCTGAATTATCCTTGATAATTGGCATAATGAAAATTAAGTGCTTTAGTTGCATAATCATGATTTTTGTAATTTGATATACAAATGCTTCCTGCAGACACGGACATGTACAGTTGCGAAACACAAGTGTGTTCACAAACAAAATTTTCTCTGATATATACATCAGGGGACACCATCTTTATAATGTTTCACAAATTTCTCCTGAAGGCATTGACTTTAGAAAAGGTATTAATGTTGATGACCAACTATTTGTGAAGATTTAACTACATGATCACAAAATTACATATACAGTTCAATTCTGGTATGTTGAACATCGAGATGTTGAATACTGTGGATATGTCAAAGTGAGGTGGAAGTCCCAACTACAATTTTTTTATACAATTTAACCTCATTATCTCAAATCCTCGGATGTATCAAAGTTATTTTTCAACCCCACCAAGTTTGAGAATTCAAGGTTTGACTGTTTGAAATTCTATATAATAAAGTCTTAATGCACTAATTTATTTAATCATATCTGTGACAGTTTGCCATCAAATTATTTCAAAATGAAATTGGACCAGTAATGGCAACATTAAGTGCATTTGAAAGGCAAATGAATACTTTTTTCATTTACAAGCTCAATTTTTAGTGATATGTGTAAACTAGCAAACGAATAGCAAGAAATGTTATTTGAAATCAATATACATCATACATTTGGTTAGGGACATATGATTAGGTCTTACAGGATTTCAGTGTGACAACATGGTATATTCATGATTTCATACAAAATTATTGCACAAGTTCAAGGTCAGCAGTTGAAGTCTTGTCTTGGCCATAAATTAGTGGTGGATGAGCATAAATTAGTGGTGGATGAACATAAATTAGTGGTGGGTGAGCATAAATTAGTGGTGGATGAACATAAATTAGTGGTGGATGAACATAAATTAGTGGTGAATGAACATAAATTAGTGGTGGATGAACACTAGAGACTCATATATAGCACAAGGAATCTTTATAGTAAGATTTTGGGATGTTACAAAATTAATTTGACAAAAGTGAAGATTTCCGGTAAAAAAAATATTAAGAAATACTTGTCCTGTTCCTTAAATTTGTAATGCTAAGACATTGAAGGGACAAAACTGCTTTGGACTGAGCTTAAATCCAGATCATTTGGCAAACATGACATGCTTAGTCACCAAGGTTTGTATCAATCATCAGGCTTGCAATATCTAAGTCATTTAGTTTCTTGTATGTATTTTCAAATCACTTTAGTAGCACTGCACACTGTTGTGAGGAAATACTCATTATACAGGGATTGAGACATTTATAATACTGTTCACATAGGTTCATGATGTTGATTTTTCACTCAAAATTCCAATTTTCAGAATTTTGCAGAATCCTTGTCGACATGACATAGGGATTTTCTTTTGATGAAAAAGTGCAGAGATGATGCATCTTTATATTCAATATCGATTCTGTGTTTAGTTTATGCAGGTTTTGTAGATTAATAAAGTTCGAGTTCATTTTTATACACCTCTTACAATGTAGCAGGGTACTTCTTGTAATTTGACTTTCATCAAAATTGTAGCAGAATTCAATTTGTTTAAATATCCACATATTAAAAAAAATTCAGTGTCTGAAAATTTCATTATGAATTGTAAAATATCAAAGTAGCAGGTTTGAAGTATGGTGGACCTAACTTTTGGACATGCGTATATGTCATGCTGAAATTTAGAAGCTTGAATGAATTTAGCTTCTTCTTTGTTGATCAAGTCTACAAGAAAAATAAAATTGTCATGATATGTCTGTCAAAAAAAAAAGTCATAAAAGACTTTCTATTTCAGAATTTTTTAAACTTTTGAAAATTAAAAGTATATATAAAATCAACATTTTCTTTTTTCTAGAAAAAGTGGATCTTAGCAGCGTCAATGTAGTCTTCGTTGTAGGTGAGTAAATTTTCTTCTTCCAGAAGATTACCATGGAAACCACAGACAGCAAAGCTGCATACTAATGCAGATTAAAATTCATCTGGAATTTTATCATATTTTTTTGAGTAGTTACAGATTACTTTCCACAGAATCATTGCTGTTGTGCTGTGTAATGATATAATGATGATATAATAAAAATAAACACAAAAATCAATTGTGCGATACATTTCATGATATGTGATTGTGCTATTGTAGCTTTGCATTGACGAAAAAATGTTAATAACAAACTTCATCAGATTTCTAAAGAAAGTTGAAAGTATATAGCTCAAAATAACTATTCTAAAATTAGCTTGATTTGAATTTTAGGAGGACCCGGTTCAGGAAAGGGCACCCAGTGTGAGAAAATCGTCCAAAAATATGGCTTTACACATCTATCCACAGGAGATCTTCTCAGGGCCGAGGTCAAATCAGGATCATCAAGGGGAAAGAACTTGGTAGATATTATGGAGAAAGGCCAACTCGTGCCAATGGTACATAGATTTCATAGCTTTTCTGAGCTTACTTGGACGTTATTGTATACTGTAAACATGAATATTTGTGCGTGTTGTGAATTATGCATACTTCCTTTGCAATCTACAATTACATGATGTCACTACAGTATCTCTGTGCAATAAATTGCTTAACTCTAAGAATCGTATGTGTGGGGAGAATTTACACAAAAATCCTGTAACTGTACATTTCATGTAATTAACCCCTATGCGTAAATTTCCACATTTAGATTAGAATAAAAAATGTAATTGAAGAGATTTCCTTAATATATTTAGGACACAGTCTTAGAACTTCTGAGAGAAAACATTGCCGCAAAAGCAAGCACAAGCAAAGGATTCCTGATTGATGGCTATCCAAGAGAAATGGATCAAGGAATCAAGTTTGAAGAACAAGTACATAGTTATCTTTTACGTCATCAAATTTCCATATTGCATTGCATGTTATTCCGATGAATCTCATGATATGTCATCTGAGGTTTGTAGCCACTGTTCACATTAAAAACATACCATGTCTCAAACTGGTCATGTTGTGACTCATGGATAACAAAATGATTCACTTTATTATTCACTGACATGAAAAGGGAGAAAATCGAATCATTGCCTTTGGACTACACAAAGGGCGGACTAATGGTTGTCAATATTTGTTTTTATTTGTGATATATTGCTAATATTTATAATCATGGACAATTTAAAGCATATTGATATAATTCACTTTAAAACTGAACAAATTGTAGAACAAACTTTTCTGCATTTCAGATCACCACTCCAAAATGTGTCCTGTATTTTGATGTGTCAGATGACACAATGACTAAACGTCTGTTGGGACGTGCTCAGACGAGTGGCAGAGTAGATGACAATGAGGAGACAATCAAACAGAGACTGAAGACGTTTCATGACATCACAATCCCTGTCATTGATCACTACTCCAAGAAAAACATGGTCCAGAAGGTGAGTATTTTTCACTCAAGGCTGTTACTTATACTCCCACTGAACTGGAAGTCGTAGAGCTTCATGGTCTCTAAAATGAGTGAATATTCTCAAAAGGATCTCAATATATGAACTCAGTCAAACAACAAAGTTTGTTCAAACCATGATCTCCATGGTCACCATGCAGTTCAGGATTTTTCAAATGACAGGGCATGTTCAGATATGTGTTCATACAAACCATGGCCCCTGGGACTAGAACTAAGTCACAACAGGAGTTTAATGTTTTGCAGAGGATTCAACATTATACTGTATATGTATTTTACAAAAATATTCTTCTCACAGGAAGTAGTGAGCATCTTTTTCCAGATTTGATTTCCATGTTTAACTACGGGATCAATTACATGTATGTTAACTTTGTATAAAATCTCCAACTGAATGACTTTTATGACCTTGACCTCATGACCTCCAAATTGATAGGCGTCTTTCTTTAATGATCAACTGCCTTTGTAAATATGAAAGCTTTACATTGAAAACTGTTCAAAATACCTTGTCACAACAAAAGTGATGATGAACATACGGACAGACAATGTGATTCAATTAGGGCTTCCTTGTTTACAATACATGGCCCTAATTTAATAGGCATCTTTTTCTTACGGTCAACTCCTACATAAAATTTTAAAATATTACGATGACGGCTGTTTGAGTTACAAAATTGTCCATGTATTGTGTCACAATTAGATAGAGATGTATTACATACAAACAGATAACGCAATATTACCCCAGAATTTACTGATGCCTTTCTATCATTGTAACTTTCTATTTTTAAAAAGTAATGCACGTAACAATGAAAAACGTTACAGTAAAATCTGTTTGAGTTAACACGTCACATCTTAGGGATTGTCGTACAGACGGACGGACGGACAATTTAATACTCTGGCGCTGCAGCTTTTCCAATGCGGGGCCCTAATACGATGAACTATAATTCTGAATTTATTTGTGTATTCTTCACCTGTTGGGGGTTTTGCCTTGAGGGCTATTAAAACTCAGGAACCGTACTGGGACTCAGTCTGCTACATTTGTGTGTAGTACGACTTGTGTATGTCATCCCCAGATCGATACCATTTACTGTTCTAAATTGGGGGAAAGCAGCTTCTCCAGAGAGTCGGTGGTGGGAGATGAATGTATAAATCTACGAAAGCCCAGAAGGTTCATTCGAGATTCGAAATGCGAGAGTCTCACTAACTTTAGGTCTGTCCCGAAATGTATGGTCTGTTTTTCTAAATTATGCTTGTGAGGTCTTGTCGATGCCAATATCCAATGCAACATGGCTGGGTAATTTGGGTCCGAGATTTTAAGGGAAGGAATATTGATGCGTGTAAACTATGAGCTGATGAGCGAGTGTAAATAAATGATATAAATATCACAACTAGAAGATAATCCACGAGAGTCTTCCATTATTTATCCTTTTATGGCATTTATATAAAAACTGGGTTAAAATGTATTTGGTTTTGACTTTTAGTCACGAAAAATTTTATTAGCGTTTTCTATGGTTGCTGAATGCATGGAACCGCCATGGGAAATGTCACGTTCTGTTACCCCTTACGTCACGTTTTTGTAAAAAATGAGGATATTTTAAAAGACGCCTAGTCTCTTCTGCTCAAGACTGATTTAGTGATTACCAAGAAGTTGTAATTTAACTTAAAAAGAGGTATAGTTCTTTGATTTCTACAGATTAACATGACTGTTTGCAGCATTGTGTTAGGTATTGCGTTACAGTGAGTTCACTTGACCTATTTGCGCTTATCTGCTGTATAAATAATTCATTCACATTTAGTTCACACGAGCATAACAAAATAATCGATATATCAAATTAATACACACTCAGATCTTCTAACTACATTACTTTTTTTTTTAAAGTCAAAATTAATAAGATTGGTATGTATCAATGCGAAATTTATCAGTCAGAAAAATCTAACTGCTCACGCCGAAAGAGGTTCAGTTTTGAAAAAAAAAAAAATTGTGCGCTTATTGTGGCATCACAGCGACCCAAGAATGTAAACAGCGAGGAAGTAGTGAAGAGACTGAATACCGTATTTTGTGTTCAGCCATAGGCGTGTCGCCTACAAGTTTGATCCAATCGACTGTACCAATTAACGAAGACGGAAGACTTTCTGAACAAGTTAATGGTACATTTGGGTAATATGTAACAATCATCTCATTTATCTCTATTTGCGGCAGTCAATGCAATATGAACACTGGATATGTAGATGTTTGCGACCGTTAAATCAGTATTAATATTCGCAAATAACAAAAGAAAATAAATTGACACAAAACATAATTTGTGAAATACGTTACGAAATGTTTTCGTCAGACGTTATATTTTTGCGTCATTCTGTTATGACATCACAATGGAAAATTGTAAATATTATTCATCATAACATAGGACCGTTATTTATGACAGGCACATTGCATTGTTTTTCAAAAAATAAAGGGGGGGGGGGGGACAAGTTTATTTCACAAATGTCTAAATGACTGACAAGCAAAAGAGGGGAATTTTTAAGACTTTAAAGAGGGTAGAGGAACTTGGGATATTAGAAGAGACAGAGTTCCCCTTTCTCGGGAATATCTGAATATCTGCATCTAGTGTAAAATAATAGTTGTATTTAATATGAAGTTTATAGTAGTAAATGAACTGTATGTATTGAGTTGGAGAAAGTGTCTAGATAAAGCAAAGTCTTTGAATAATTTGAGCTACAGGGGAAAAAAATCATACAAGGCAATTTATGTCGAAATAGGTGGACACCCCCCCCCCCTACTTTTTAAATACTTTAATAGGTGATGGGGAAAAAATGCTTATGTGAGCATGCTATATGTATACGTTTAAACCATGTAAATTGTATTTAATTAATTTTTTTCAGTCTTTATTCCCATTGAAAATTTTTACCTCGACTTAGCCCCAAGAGGTTTACGACATAACTGAACATGAATTCACAAAACATAAATATGATAACATGTCCTTTTGTTCTGGAGAAGGTCAAGGTCGCAAGGTCATAAATCATGGTATAAAATAAAAGGTCTTGTCATAGGAAATCTATATAAAATATATGAATTTTTTATCCTAAATAGTTCAGGAGATATTGAATATGTCATTTTTTAAAAGTATGTTTAACTTCAAGGTCAAGGCCAAACACCATTGTATCACATGAAAGGTCTTAGTATGAAGAATCTGTATCCAAACTATGAAAACCCTGCCTCAAATAATTCAGGAAATATTTTTAAAATATGTTACGTTTTCTTAAAAGTGTGTCAAACTCCAAGGCCAAGGTCACACGGTTAGAAAATTTGATACGACCGAAAAACAAAAAACAAAAATAATAATAATAATAAATAAATGAATGAATAGATAAATGAATAAATAAAAAAAAAAGGCTTCTTATCACAAAGAATGTATAGAGCCCTATCACTCACTATTCAAAAGTTATGAGTAAGGTTAAAGTTTTGAAATTTGGGTCAACCTCAAAGGTCACGAACACAAGGTGAAAGACTATGTATGAAATATAAGGCCTTACCATCTATATGCAAATTATGAAAGCCCTACCTTAAATAATTCATGAGATATTGAATATTTCTTGAAAATAGGTAAAATTCCAAGGTCAAGGTCACCAGAAAAAGTTTCGCGTTATAACGCGATTTTTTTTTTTTTTAGCTACGAAAATAGGCTCAATGGACTTTCGGAATATATTGGAATATGGTAAGATCTCGCGTCTGTTTACCGAATCTCTCAGTTCATGAACATATTTGACATATTATGCATAATACACACTACCCGTGTCGCACAACCAGCCTTTGTAACAACATATTGAAACTATATTTAATGTAAAAAAAAAAAAAAAAATGTTATTTTTTAAAAAGAAACATCCTTTGCTGCTTAAATCACATCAAATACTTTATCGACATTTTGTATGGTAAAAAAATCTAATGTCAACATAAATTTTATTTGCTTATTGATACTGACAACTGACATTTAATGCATTATGTAATTTGAAAGCCCATGTTTTGTCTATTCTCAGTTTGTGGTCATGGGTCCTATCGGTATGTAGCATGTGTCTTTAGGGGGGAGGGGGGGGGGTAAAGGGATACAGATATAGGGATTTCTCTACTGTTACGTAATTGTATCGATCATTAAGCAGGATCACTTCCCGGACATTTCAGTGACCATTGTTTACATCCGCTCTTGTATGAAATTGAATGTTGTATTGATTAATCCTTAGAAAATTATTGATCCACCACTGGTAGTGAGTGTGCATGTTCTCTCTTTATGTAGGTCCCGGCGGAGGCGTCAGCGAATGAGGTGTTCTTACAAGTCGAGAAGATTTTCGATTCAATGTCGTTAGGTAGGTTTTGTTTTCTAGTACACAAACTGTACATTTTATTTTCTCACGTTTCGATGACTGGAAGAGTCACACATAGACATTTTGTTGCTGTGAATACGTTTGCCGTTTACTTGGAGTTGTCGTTTAAAAATATTGAATCCATCGTATATTATGTAACCAAGTATATTGTACAACGTTTTCGTGGAATTTTCGCTAACGATCGTTGATAAAGGTGCACGTCTGAACTGTAAGGCTGGTGAGTCACTTTCAGACATATGTTTTTGGACATTTTGTTTGGTCCAGAGATGTAACAGGTAACGAGGTGATTTAATTGTCATTTTGTAATTGGCAGATTAATTAAACAGACGGATTTCTGTAGCAATATTTCATGAATTCAAAACAATTCGTGTAAACTATCAAAACAGTACTGTTGAGAAGAAATGCTATTTCATGTTTACAAGCTTATCTTATCCAACTCGGCTTGTTTTTGTTGTCATCAAATATATGTATACGAAGTTTGAAATTTAGTAATTATTATGTATTGCAGTCTACTTGGTACCAATTTAACATGTGGATAATATATATGGCAGTCAATAACTACAGCTTAAGACTGAGATTGAAAACCGTCATTCATTTATGAACAAATGACGAAAGAAATCTTCAACAGAAGATTCTAGGGAAATACTATTTTGGGGTTGTTTTTTTTTAAATGTTTACTGTACTGTGACTATAGACGGGTGTGTAATGACCGCTTGTTCAGTACCCGCGATCTTGCTGGTGAAGGCAGGGAGAGCGAACTTGATAGTGATTATTATTACTACTGCGCTTAACCATGCTCACTACACAGACAACATATTCTACTCTGGCAGTAATACCATGTGTACATGATGAAAATGGTAGACTAATTGATATGCCGCATACTAGTATTCATCCTCGGTTTCAATTTATTAATTATAAACAGTGAGTGTGAGTAATATTGTTTTTAGATAACACATGATCAGCAGACTTACAGAAAAGTAGTCAGAGCTGTTCTTATTCTGCTTGTTTATACGTTAAACCTCTGAGCTGTACAATGGTTGATTAATAAACAATACAATGTTCACATGTACTGAGATAGATTTGGGGATGAGCAGTTTATGGAAGTCAACATAGATTGTAAAAAGGAATTTATTTCGTAGACGTAAAAGTTTATTTTATAAGTGTATTCCTGTGTATTCTAAGATGCAAGTGAAATATGTTGGCTATTTGTCCAATTTAACATAGTGCGAAAATTTTATACGAAGTTTGAAATTTAGTAATTATTATGTATTGCAGTCTACTTGGTACCAATTTAACATGTGGATAATATATATGGCAGTCAATAACTACAGCTTAATACGAGGGCTGTTTGATATGTAATGTGTATAGTACTACAGCGCAATAACGCTTTGCACGATTTTGTGGAAGATGATACTCTTGAATAGCTCTATTCCATACCTTTTCAACAGTATAAACACGAGCCTTCAGCTCAGTATAGTTTTAAACATATAGTCATTTCAATAGAGCCAGTCGTTAACGACTGTTGTAAAATGGTTGGGAAACGAGTTGAGAATATTGCAGAAATTAGCCTTATACAATTCGGTCATTCGGTAATGTAGATTTGTATTGAAGGGGGGGGGGGGTAAGGTATCTTATGAGACAGTTCGTAGGTGGAGAAAGAAATTTCTGACTGGCACATAGCCGGTGAAAGATGCAGCAAAATCTGGCTGATTTGTGACTATAACAGGCAAGGCAAATGTCTTAGAAGTCAGAGAAATAATTGACAGTGATGGCATGTAACGATAAGTGATATTGCCAAAGCTGTTGACATATCGCTATTGCGAGTGCATCTCATTTTGAAGCGTACTTCAAAAAGTACGAAAGATTTCTGTCTGATGGATAATGCATACATTGACACATGACCAAAAACGGGTACGAGTACAAACTGCTAAGCAATTGCTCAAATTGTTTCCCAAATTCAATGAAATACAATTTGCAAACATTGTTTCTGGTGACGAAACATGGGTTCACTATATTGAACCAGCAAGAAAAATTGGAAACGAAATACGGCTAGCTAGAAGGCCTATAGTTGCCAAAAGAACCATAAGCACATAGAAGGCTCTTCTCATGTGATGGTAGAGCCGTACAAATTCCGATGCCGAAGGGCAAAAGTGTTACAGGTCGATATTGCCGAGATGTTGTACTAAAAAAGCTCAAGAAATATTGTCATATTTTTGAAGTCGGAGAAGGTTACCGTCTTGCCACACTCTACATACATTCCAGATCTAGTGCCATGCGACTTTTTTCTTTTCCTTAAACTTAAAATGTTCTTATCTTGTTGTCGTTACAAGTCCCGACAAGCCCTTGATTAAGCCATCAGTCAGTGCCTCAGGGGCCTACCTAAATCAGCGTACCGTGATGCATTTCAGAAATGGATTCAGAAATTGGAATTATGTACTTCAAATCACGGAAAATACTTTGAAGGGATGTAATGTTCATTTCACCATTTGAGTTGAATGCTTTTGAGATATCGTACAATACACATTACATATCGAACAACCCTTGTATATCATCACGTGACAAATTTGAACAGGCGATCAGTTAATCTACATGAATTTTGAAAAAGGTGGACCAATATAAAATTTTTAATTAATTATTCAAATTAGTGGATTGAAAGAATGTACACTGACTTTTCTTTTAAGATAAAGCGGGGAAGGACTCTGTTTTGAAGGATGCAAAAGTTTTGTTCGTTGTCGGTAAGATCTTTATACTTCGCTTTATTATCAATATGTAAGACTGGTTCTCGCTGTCCATTAAAATCTATGAAATTCGATATATTTAAATCATCTTTGTGACGTCTTAATATGAGTAGAAAATTCTCAAATAGACGCAAAACAACAACAAAAATCATTAGTGACTTAACTATATTCATACTGACAGGCGGACCCGGAAGCGGAAAGGGCACACAGTGTGCTAAGATTGTAGAAAAGTTTGGTTTCTCTCATTTGTCTTCTGGTGATCTGCTCAGGGAAGAAGTAGCTTCCGGTTCGGAGAGAGGAACGAAGCTTAAGGATGTCATGGCAAAGGGAGAGCTGGTGTCCATGGTAATTTGATATCTAAACGATAAAACGTGTAACAAAAAAAAAAATTAATTTTTTTTAAAAAATTGCCAAATACGGGATATAGGAACTACGAAAATTTGGAACTCTTCAGAAAAAGAAGTTACAAGAATTATGCTTCACTTGAGCAACGCTAGTATACAGATTAGGGATAGCTAAAGACAATTCATTTCTGATAAATAAAAAAAAAATCTCTCCATTTAAGATTATTTTTCACAATGTTGCAAGCGAATATCCTAGTACCAAAACTTAAGCTGTTAGATTAAATTTCTGATGTTTGGTAGCGGAAGACTCAAAAATAACTCACATCATCGTGCAACCGAGGCCTTGTGTCACAGCAGGTGTGGCACAATAAAGATCCCTCCCTGTTCAAAGGCCCTGAGCGCCAAGCATAGGCCTAAATTTGCAGCCCATCACCGGCAATGGTGACGTCTCCATACGAGTGAAAAATTCTCGAGCGGGACGTTAAACAATATATAATCATTCAATCAATCCTCTACGGCATGTAAGTATTTACTCAATTGTTAGATTTTATTGAGTCAATGCGTAGAATAACCAACTGCTACGCAACGATTTCGTAAATGATAATATTTTATGCATCGATCTCGAGATACGAAGAAACCGGAAGAAGATAACCACTTTGCTTCATATGCGACATACTTACCCCTTCGTCACGTACAAAGCTCGTCATCTTCAAATTCAGACATCATTTTATCAACATCAGCTGGTCTCTTTTTATAGTTGTGATAAATGGCTGCGTAAATACAAGGTTGAAAAAATGAATTAAACTCGTGTTCTTAATGACCCCCCCCCCCCTTTCATAATTTTTAGGTTTGAGCAGAACTACTTTTCTTTGCAAACTAAGATTTTTCAGACAAATATTATAGCAATTTGGATCTCAATTTGCCCCCCCCCCCCCTCCCCCTTCCCACAACCAAAAACGATGCTTAGTGCCTGAAATCGTTATTTCTTGTATATGTAGTGTGCTTGATTATTGAAAAGTTGACCAAGTTAACACAGGAAACGAGACCTCGTTGGTCATTAAACCACGATGGAATCGGAGACGAAATAATGGTTTCGATATCCCGTATTAATTGACATTTTCCCAGATTTATTAGCGGTTTTTAGCATAACCAGCATCATGAGAGACAAAAATCGTTCGGAAATGTTAGAAAAATGTCAGATGTGTCACCACTGTTTCTATTCTGTTGTTTTCACAACATATCGATTAAGTGTTTTCCCCTGCTCGCCATCTTGCTTTGGTTGACCACCCCCCCCCCCCTCCCCTCCACCTCATCACCACCCCAAAAATGCTTTATTTACCACGCTTATATACGAACTTATGTGCATATAAATCGCTAACCTTTATCCTCGCGAAACATAATGTGCCAGGTTTCAATGTAAGCCTGGATGCCTTCTTTTGCATTGGTAATTTGCGAGTGAAGGTGTAGTGCAAACGTTACATTTTATGTTACTAGGATAATGTTCTTCAACTGATGTGTGACGCCATGAAGAAGAAGATTTCGGCGACCAAGTGTTTTCTGATTGACGGTTATCCTCGGGATCTAGAACAGGGGACAAAATTCGAAAAAGAGGTAATAATAATACAATGATTGCCGAAAATCTCGTGAGAAACCGTATAAAATTTTTATTCATTATCATGGAAATAAAATAAGATTGGGTAACTTGTAAAATCACGTTGATATAAAATTAAACCGAATTCTTTTGATAGATCGTGCCATGCGTCGGGGTACTTTATTTCGATGTATCCGATGAGACGATGACGAAGCGACTACTTAAGCGAGGAGAGACGAGCGGACGTGTTGATGACAACGAGGAGACGATCAAAAAGAGACTGGTGACCTTTCATAACCAGACCAAACCAGTCATTGACTACTACTCACAACAAGACAAAGTGTGCAGGGTACTGTGCTTCATACTGATGTGAGAGAGAGAGGGGAGAGTGAAAGAAGGGGAAGGGGTTGTTTGTATTCTTCAGAAGAGACACGGTGAAATCTGTACACACACACACACACTTTATTTTCTCCTGTCTGTCATTTTGTCTGAAACTTTTAACATTCCTATTCAAATTCTGAACTAAACAAGTTAGAGAATTAACATTTAGTAAAATGATAGAAATATATGAGAGTTGTAGTATTTTCTTTCATCCAACTATTCACTCTCAACCATTTTAGTAGGGGAATTAAGATGCTTGAATTTAAATGTATCAGGATCAGTATCTTAAGTATGGCGGTTTATGACAAGGCATATAAATTGATACCATGTATTAAAAAATCTAATATTTGAGCAGTAAAACCGAGTTCTACATCAATGTTGTCAATTTCTCAGTATCAACACTCCAAAGGGAAAATGGCGCAATTCTGTTATGAAATATTAATCATTTGTGGTGTGTATTATGCTTACAGGTATACGGAAATATACTCTAAAGAGTGTATATTACCAATACTAGTCGTTCACGTCATGGTTTTATTGCAGGTTCATGCTGAAGGTTCAGAAGACGACATTTTTGCGGAAGTAGAAAAATATGTGAGCTCCCAGAAATGGTGAACATAACAATGGACATTATTTCTTACAATTAAATGTACGCTGATAACTGCTTTACTAAAAACTAGCTTTATTCAGGGTTACGCAGTTGTTAATCTTTGCAGAATATTTATATACATATTTTTTTCTTTATGTTTAATAAATATTTATCATATCCAAAGCGTGTTGTGTTTCATGTGTGAAACATGGTTTAAGATCACTTTTAAAATTATTTGGTTTATGTGCACGTGTAGCATATCCTTACCATCGTGCATTTCATGGAATCTTGAGAAAACTTTCTAATGTAAAACCTCTCTTAACAGCATTTTTTTTATTCGGAGTGCTATTTTCAGTTTGTGGTTCTGGTGCACGACTGTGCAGTGTATTAAAAAGTGAGGACTCCATTTGTCTATCAGGCATTCAGATAATTTTATACGTGGTTTATTTTGACAAAGATTGCTATTACAAGTTAAAGCAATATAAGCTGCCAAAATTGCAATTTTTTATAGTGGCATTAAAAGAGGTTAAATGAACGTTGATATGATTGAAAAAAAGAACTGCATCGAATTTCCTCTCGTATGCATCGTTTACACACCTTTACGTGATGAAAAATATATTCCTCGACATTCCGTTTGACCCTAACAACGGCAGCTGATTAATCGTCGGCGACAATCCCGAAGATAACCGATGTTGACACGAATGATTCTGATGCTGATCGGGTTGTATCCGGGTCATTAAAATATGGACGGCGAGGTGAGATAAAATTCTAGTTACCATCATTATTTTGGCATTGTTAACGATGTTATATGTTTTTATATCTTTTTCGTCCCGAATCAGTCAAAGTCGGCTTTCTCCCTCGCTTCGAACCTTTCGTGTCAGACATCTTTCGTGCTTACCGGAAATATTGCGCTTGCGCATTTGATTTTGCCGAATGAGTTCAACTTTAGGTCATAGCATACGAAAATAATGTCGGAAAAATTAAGGTACGGGAAGACTTAATTTCAACTGTCGAACAATTTTTACATTTAATGCAAAAAATACAACATGTCAAAAGTTTAATCTGATAAAATCAGGTATTAGAAGGTAGATGTTAAAAAATTTCGATTAAATTTTAGGGACCCCAAAATAACAATTCTGACAGCTTATATTGCTTTAATACTTTTTTTAAAAAATCTTTCTGTCCTATTCCTACTTTTTCTCTTCATTAAAATTTATACTTGAACACACCGTTAAATCACCATGTAACGGGTTTATTTGTAATTAATTTACTAGTATTTAATTTGCCATTGATATCGATGTTCTAAGGGAGAGTCATGATCAAAATCTCCTAAGAAACGAAACCCCAATCTTGGACAACAATTTAAAAAAAAAAAAGCATATTTGAGAAACAGTTAGTGTAAAAATGAATCGATATAATCACACAAGACAAAACAAAATGTCCAGGAAATGAGAACATGGACTATTTACATGTTTCTTAAATTTGGATAAGACAACTGTTGTCACGAGAACGTTATGTGTATGTGAGAGATCTGCGAGTGTTCTAACTGTAACATTGATTTGCATGGTCAGCCTTTCTGTTTAGCACGGGTTTAGAAGCTAGTAAATTTTGAAGGAACTCGATAAATTACGAACCTGTCCCTCCATCGATGCATGCTGTAGTAGGACTACTTGATACGAACAGAAATCAGAAGCAATAAATTGTGAACTCTTTTGACATTTAATAATTATAACTCATGTCAACCACAAACTACATACCATGATTTTGCATGCAGTGAACCCTTCATTAATGGGCACAAAGACGATAAATGAGCGTGAGCGCTTGTGCATGTATTTCAAATGAAATGTGAAAGTAATTAACCTAGCTTATAATCAATGTTAAATGATAAGCAATCGGCAACAAGAAAGGAAGAGAATGAATCAGTGTAATCGTTTCTCTAAACCGTTTCATAGAGGCGTCTTTTCAAAAGAATTTGGCGACCGTTAAAACGACCGTTTGTTTTTGCGCTGTGAAGCACAAACAGTGGTAGAGTGTCTAACCACCAAAACCGTAAAGGGTGCGTCCTTGTCTCTTGAGGGCGTAGACAACGTCCATGGCTGTGACAGTCTTTCTCTTGGCATGCTCAGTGTTGGTAACAGCATCACGAATTACGTTCTCAAGGAAAACTTTCAACACACCACGGGTCTCCTCATAGACGAGTCCAGATGTACGTTTGACTCCATCTCTACGTGCATCGGGCTTGGTGATACCCTGGATGTTATCACTAAGAACCTTCCTATGACGCTTGGCGTCCCCTATCCAAGGCCTTTTCCTCCTTTGGCCCTTCCTGATATCTTCCCTTATCTATAGACAAGTTCTGAATGACCTGTACAGGCAAGAAAGTCGACGCCAGTTGACGACCCGTTAGAGCGCATCGTACCTTGAAACACTTTGGTGACTTCCGAAGAAGCGCTTGTTAACTACACAGTGATTGGTTCTCGCTAAACACAGGTACTAGTGTTTGTTTACCCCCCCCCCCCGGGGGGTATTCCAAGTGATTTCATTTTGTTTAAATTCACATATATCTAAAGCCATTCGATGGACATAAATGATCATTGATGTTTTTGTTTTGTATTTTGAACTGTTATTGAAAAGTGCATTTTTACAATGTTACACATATCATAATTAAAGTTACTTGTAGAGTGAATAGATTGCTTTAAATGCACAGCCATACATTTGAAATAATTGTGGGTTTGGTAGCATGCTAAGTTTTCTTTTATTATTATTATTTTGGTTTACTTTCAACACGCAACAATAGGACTTGTTTTTATTAGGCTAATATGTTGAAATGGACTTGCCTCACTTATGAAAACATACCCAACAACTGCCGAATTTGTACTATACTGTAAAAAAAAATGTACGTGGGTACTGTCAAATGAAAATCATTTTTCAAGTCGAGTAAATATTTACTCGACATTTTTGCAATAAGAAATATTGATCTGAGGGAGAGAGAGATGTAAAACAATAATTTGATCACATCCTCAGAAGTATTTATGTCTGAAACTCATTTCTATATACATGTATGGTTACATAACATAAAATGTTATGTGATTTGTAATACAAAGTTTAGATTTCATTGTACCCTATCATAGTCCCCAACTTCTACAAATTTATGTATTTAATAAACGTGTGTGTGTGTGTGCGTTTGCAAGTGTTTTGACAACAATTAACGAATAACTTTCCCCATGCACAACACTGACCATTTTAAGCACGCAGTTGGATTCAACTCTTCAGCCAATCGTGACAATCGTACTTCCTGCACCTTGGCGAACACCGAAAGAATCAATGTTTACAAGGAGGTTCGTAATACGCTTATCGGCCATTATCCGTTCGTGTAATATAAAAGGCAGCGCGGCGATTTGTGCTGCTCATAGTTTGATTACCTGTAAACATGTCACCTAAAGCCGGATTTAAAGGACCCAAGAAAGCCGCCACTAAGGCGAAGGCCCAGAGACCTGAGGACAAGAAGCGCAGAAAGAGGAGGGAATCCTATGCCATCTACATTTACAAAGTCCTGAAGCAGGTCCACCCAGACACTGGCGTTTCCAGCAAAGCCATGAGCATCATGAACTCGTTTGTCAATGACATTTTCGAGAGAATTGTCGCTGAAGCTTCCCGTCTATCCCACTACAACAAACGCTCAACTATCACCAGCAGAGAAATCCACACCGCTGTCCGTCTTCTCTTGCCCGGTGAACTGGCCAAACACGCCGTCTCTGAGGGTACCAAGGCTGTTACCAAGTACACTAGCAGCAAATAAACTGTGCAAGGACTTGTACCACAAACTCAAAACGGCCCTTTTCAGGGCCACACAATTTTTTTTGGAAAGATACCTCTTATAACAGCGCATTTTGAGAAACGTTTTTTGATTGTCAGGCTATCATTGTACCTGTACAACATGTATACACGAGTACAGAGAGAATGGGCGTTACCATATACATCCACATACGATTAGGTGCCGTACCAAAGCCTATGAATGCAATATGCCATTCTGAATATACAATAAAACGTGCAATACATATATTTCTATGCATCCAAAGAACATAATTTCATGCTAAACTTGTGCATACTTCACTGTTACCACACTTGGCAGTGTATACTTTGATATTAGTATGCATAAATGTTATTTGTTAACCCCTGCTAGACCTGTACTTGCAATATACAAATAAAAATTTGCATGTATATTACACGTATTATACCTTAGAAAATCATAAGTGTGTGATTGCATTATTATCATATAATAATATTCTAAATTACCTGTTTTATACATCAAACATTCGCAACATTTGCATCCTCTGATAATTTGATATGTATTCACCTAACATTATCCACTGTTTCTGAAACTGGCACCGTCCTTAGATGTGTAAAGCAGTTTGGCTATTCTTATTGTATACATCTCATCGATTTAATTTGTTTGAAGTCACTATTGTATTTGTGATGCTATGTTAAATATGTGCAGTGCAGCAATGTGAACTCTGAAATTAATTGTAATTACAAGTATATTGTTTACAAAAATGTGCATGCCTCTCTAGGGCCCCTTTTTAATGGGTGAAATAAACATAATTCATAGAATAATGATAGCTCCTTTATGAACCCAGTCCAATCTTGGATATAAACTATTTCTATCTCATCGTCAGAGCATTCGGACTCTCACACGGCTTTATATTGTGTATTGTATGAGCATTTCACAGTCAGTATCTCGTGGTTTGCAAGAGCTCTCCAGTTACAATATAGAAAAAAATTACTATATGCATATCTTGTGAAAGAGTGGAATTTTATTCGAATGTCATAAAATGGAAAATTATTTACTTTGCCTTCCATTTGATTAGAGGAAAATGAGTTGACACATCTGCCAAATTGAAAGAGGTCGCTATTTTAGCATTCCTAGAAATCGAAGATGTTATGTGATGAGAAGCAATCAATTAATACATCTATAATTATTTCTTACATGTAGGTATTTTAAACGGATTGTAATAATGAGTACTTTACATTGTCACGTGGTATGTTTTGTTTATAATTATCAGTTGTTTGGGGGGGGGGGGGTGTTTGTTTTGTTTTTTGTTGTTTTTTTTTTAGATTTTCGTTTTGTCTCCTTCAAATATTATAACTGACTTTTCCTGCTTTACACAGTCTTCCTACTTCAATTACTAATTCCATATCTGAAGTATTAGGCCTATACTTATTCAATTTTCCATATTATCAAGTCAAGCCTGTGTTAATATAGATTACTCTGCCGTGCATTGTATTGATTTTTAAACATTTATCTTTATGTACTTTGGTGAAAGTGTCCAAATCAAGTATATTATATATATTATTGTCTGAAATGCCTGAATGGACAATCTGCCAATAAAGAGTTTATCTACCATATATATATATATATATATATATATATATATATATATATATATACATATATATATGTGTGTGTGTGTGTGTGTGTGTGTATGTATGTATGTATGTCTGTAATGTATAAATATACATGTGTGTGTGTGTGTCTGTATGTATGTATGTCTGTAATGTATAAATATACATGTGTGTGTGTGTGTTCTATTGTTTCGAACTTCATTATCCACAATGTAGCACTCACACCCGGGAATTTTTCCGACCAATCAACGGGCAGATTTAAATATAGAATTCATAATTCTAAAAAAAAAAAAGTTATGTCCTCGTCATTATACTGAAATAAATGTGCATGAGTTTGAATAAAATACAGAAAGAAATGAATATCATTTATTTTCAAGCACAGCCTATAGACCATATTATCAACGAATTCACCTTTCATCCATTTTAGTTCTTGTCGTTGGCGCATTGATCGTCAAACTCTGACGTGTTCATCTGGTTCTGGACTTATATAATCCTAAATCCATCTATATACTCCATATCAGCCCCTTCCTCATTATGTTCGTCACCAGAATTATCAATCTTGTGACATGGTAGGCTTAGGCAGTTTAATTAATTTACCTGTCAATAATTCATTATTTGATGAATCATCTTTTTTCATCTCTCTTAGAAATATGTTCTCTCTATTATTAGATTCAGCGTGCTTAATTTTCTTTCTTGGAGTTGGACTTGGAGATGCCCCAATAAATTTGAATTTAGTATTTGTACAAGAAACAAAAGGTTCCCGAGTAAGATGTGTTTCCTTCCTTCCCTGTTCTTTTCCCAAACATCAACTGGTATATCTCGGTTAGGTATTTCTAAATCAACATAGGAGGTTTCCTTCCGTCAATTTTCTGATTTGTTCTTTCCTTCAAAAGCCACAATTTTGACCATAACTCGGTCTCCAATCTTTATTTTGTTTCCCCATATTTACAAGTAATAATACTTTTTCTGTCTCTTTTGAGTCCTTTCGTCGCTATTGAAGCAGGCCCGTAGGAAGCAATTTCACTTGGGGAGGGAGGGGGGGGGCACCACACCAACGTAATTTACAAAAAAAGTGATATCGACAAAATCATTAATAAAAAAGATAACTGCATAAATATGTGCAAGCATTGAGGTGTACTCATGTACATAAATCTAATTATGTGCATAGAATCTAATTAGTTTCCCAGAAAACCCCTCAACTTTAAGTTTAAGTTTTGTTTGTTTGGTTTTTGGGGGGGGGGTGTTAAGGATTTTTTACCTTTTTTGTTTATATCTTTATCACTTTGTTATCAATCATTTCTGAGTTATAAGGTATTTAGTACTCGGTAAACTTTCCAATAATCGCTAGTCTGTGTTCACTTTCACTTACGAATGCCTCAACTATTTTTTCTGGATTCAGTTCATCAGTCTCATTTTTATGAACATGCAATAAAAGCAAATTGTGTGTTCGTATTTGGCTCATTGTTGATCTCAGTGATGTTTTCAATCTTTTCAAGGCACTGAATGAACGCTCACTGGTAGCGTGAGTTGCAGGAAGCACCAATATTAGTTTGAGAATTTTGAGGATCTCGGCAAACAGACTCTTTTTTCATCTGAATGTCTTAAAAATTCAACCACACTTGATATATCTGGCGTAAAGTCTTTTAGCAAAACAGTCTTTAACATTTTAAGCTGGCAGTGAAGATCCTTTGGCTTCAAATCTGTATCATATAGGGTCGTGACAAAATTGAATTATTCTTCAAACGTTTGCCCTGTGCAAGCCTTAATTACGAGGTTTTCAAGATTAACATAATCTTTGTAACCTGGTTGGTCAAATCGAGATTTTATGCTAGTTAAAAGCAGATCTAATGCCTCGTAGAGATCTTTCCTATACATATCTGCACACGATGAAAAAGTATGTGTTGCTGTTCCATCATCAAGTTTACGAGGAATTTTGCGTTTTCTAGGAAGAACAGGATCATCGATGTTCATCTGTTTTGCTTTTTCAATAACTTCCTCGTAAAACTGAGTGAAGATTGTCTCATCTCGGAGACTTTGCAAAGCACTCATTGTCGTTGATGCCATTTTTTGACCATCACTCGCCGAGAGATTTGGAGCTCGCAGAGCCCTTGCCAAATTATCACTATAACGTAAAAGTTTTTCACTCAATAAAGACCCAAAGAAGAAATCAAACTTGCAAATAGAAGCAGCCACTCCCCTAATTCTGTTTCTCATTTCTACCTCACGCACGTATTGGAGGCTTTCATCCCAAACGTTTCTTAGAATTTCATAGTTTGACAAAATGCTCAAAAATGTGTCTGCTTTTATTGTCCATCTTGTGGGACACAAAACTCTTATTCCAGCTGACGTTTTCTCTAGATTTTGGGTATTTATTAATGTATTGAAAATCATCTCCATTCTTGGAGATTCTTTAATCAACTTTGTTATATCCTTTGCAATGTCCAGGGTGTCTCTAAGCAACTTACATCCCTTAATAGAATCACTGCAAGCTAGGTTAAGAGCATGACCATAACAGTGTATGTAAACGGCTCTGGGTTCAAGTGCATGCATTTGTGTTGCAACACCTGTCTTTGAACCAGCCATAGAAGCAGCCATATCATAACACTGGCCTCTTACTTTGTTGATAGGCAGATCGAACCTCAAAAGGACATCTTTAATTGCTAGGGTTATTGAATTAGCCCCAATGTCAGAAAGACAGTACATCCCTAATAAATTTTCATGAGCGGTAAAATTTTGATCAACCCATCGAATGCGTAAAATAAATTGCTCTATGTTGGAAATATCTCGTGTTTCGTCTGCCATTATTGAATAGAATTCAGACGATTTGATGAAAGCAACAATTTGTCGCAAAACCTGCAACCCCATCACCTGCAAAATTTCATTTTGTATATCTGGAGCAACATACTTATTTGTCTTGCGTTGTTTCCATTCCTGAAGCTGGGGATCGCATTTAGCCTCTAGCATGAGAAGTTGATTAAAGTTCGAGTTAGTCTCGTCTTTGTCACCCCGAAGAGCAATTCCTTGTCGAGCAAGAAGCTTCAAAATGTTAAGCAAATTCTCTCGGTTAGACTTCTTTTCGCCTTCGTGCGTCTTTGAAAGACATTCTCCAACACCTTTAACCTCCTCCTTTATCGTAAACTCACTTTCCATTGCCTCTTCATGACAATCACTTTTCTAGTGTGCGGCGAATTTTGTGGTTGCTTTTTTCCAGTTTTTAAAACTGAAATGATATGAAAGCATTTTCTTTCTTGTGACAACTGAGAGTCTTCTTCTGAAATGATTTTATGCAAGGAAAACAGAATACAACATCTTTGATTTCTACATAATGTACCCAAGACCACCGATCAAACCAGGAGGCATTGAAAGATCTCGTCTTTTTAACCAAACATTTTTGCTGGAAAACAAATATTCCGTGGCTGATTTGGGATACTACCGATCTCTGGTGTATGCCATTTTTCATGTACAACCTGGGCCTTTTGAACTGGTATTTCCTAGATATCATCTTCTGAAGAAGAAGAATCAATAAAGGAAGCAACCTTAACATGTTTGTCTGTTTCTTTGCTTGCAGTTTTCCCCAATCTACCTGTTTCAATAGACTCCCATTTGTGTTAGACTCCAAGAGTGGGGAAGGACTATCTTGTGATTGTTTTGGTTCAAATGAGCGATGAGGTTCAGAATCCTCAAATGATAACCTCGAACGCATTGAAAGAGGTTCCTCATGCTTGTGCATACAGGCAACAAAATGATTAGGTGTCCAACCATCTATTTTTGTAGCAATTGTTTGAGTCCACATGATGTGGATAGCATCCTGATATTCTTTAGCATCAGCACGGTCAAGAGGAACAATAAGCTGATAATGATCTTGTCTGTTTACACCAGGGTTTTGCACCTCGGGGAAAATCAACATGATTGGTTTCTGAGAAACGTTAGAAGCTACAAACGTATTTAAAAGGCTTGAATAGTAACCGTTCTGGGTTGTTTTTTTATTGTTTCCTTTTGTAATGAAGCAATCATATCACCAGTAATTAAACACTCTTCTCACAGGGAACTTTCAAAGATATATTGAAGTGAACTTTTGTTTGTGGACATGGCCACAAAAGTGTTTTCATTCGTGTAGCGCTTCAGGTTTGAACACAATTCGTACGCTCATTTCCTTAAAACTGTCCTCATGTCCAAACAAAAAAAGAGAGAGTTCTGAATAAACAATTCCCATCTCCATATATCTGAATCGGGATAAGCTCAGAAGGAGCATCATTTGGACAAAGCTCTGAGGACACAGCATCTTTTCGAATAATCGAAGTTGGAATATTAGGTATGCTTGTTGGAAGAAGATATGTCTTAAAACTTTGCCCTTTGAGTCTAACAAGAAAACTTAGTGCTCCCCATACTTTTTTTTCCTGCATTCCTTGCTTCTTCGTGCACTTTTTCGAAAAATGCCTTTCTTTCGTCCGTCTGGGCATATTGTGAAATATAATCAAAGTTAAAACTGTGCGGAAGGTTGATCTTACACTGATACGATAGTGTCTACTCTTGGACCAAGAATGAAACAGGTCTTGACAGCCTGAGACTTTACAAGCTTTGAAAAAGTTGTTACACGCCATGACCTACGTCACATTGGGGGTGTTACGTCACTGATAAATAGTACTTCACACACTGTAGGGTTTCCCTATACCATAAAAACTGTGGTGATAAAAAAGTCAACAATTCATCATGTTAGCTTTACAAAAAGATTTTAAATATATACAAACGTTGAACTGATATCAGGGCATAGGCATTTTTGTATCAAGACGACGTTTCTATGAACAAGCTATCTAATGAATTATTAGACCTTGAAAATTAGCCAAGGTCACACATATTAGATACCTTTTGATCAGTTGTCCCTTGCGACATTTTTTTCACTCGTACGAGTCGTCAACAAATTCCGGTAAAGGACTTTAAACGACACTTGAACAGTGAGGGTACTTTACCGTGCCAAAGCCTTTCGCGACACAACTTACGGTCATATCCGAAATATCCTTGACTTTCACTCCTAGTGCCGGGAACTTGGCAAAGGAACAGTCACTAAATATCATAGGTTTGACGCCAGATGCAGAGCTGGGAACGAGAGCCGAATCATTACCTCATGATTACGACCTCTTGGATGATGCCCTAAGAAATGTTAAGGCATTAAGTGCTTTTCATAATATTTTTTTAATTTAAGCTAAAGGACAGTCACACTGACTGAGTCTGAGTCTTATTGAATTAAATGAACTTGGAATAATATGTCGACTGGTAGTTTCGGCTGTCTCCCAAACATTAAGAAGTGTGGTGCGAGGCCAGTGGTCCCCTGACTCAATGAACTGTAAGCATTGAACCAACATACCGTTTCCAGTTCTGTTCCTGTTCTGTTGTCAGCAAATTTCTTGGCTCGCTTTAAAATGATTAAGTCCAAAATCACATTTTCAGGAGAGAAATCTTAATCATATATGCTTCAAGAAATATAATGATTTATGTTTCCTTGTTTCAACAAGACAAAGAATTTGTTATAACATCCGAAGTAAAGTGCGATTAAAACTTTCTGTCGGACCGTTGCCTATCGGATGATATACGGTGTCGTTCTCGATTAATTATGTCATGTTTGAGGCAAACTAACTCTAACACCTCGAGTGTGTTAATATTGAACAAAAGTGCCCGGATATTAGTAAGAGATTTCTCAGTATACAACTTTACATCATGTGATTTATTGCTCTACATCTTGGCACATTCCAGACCAGACGAAAAGATCTCAGATGAATGAAGCCATTCTATTCCTTCCGGGATGGTCGTTGTTGTTGTAACGTAATCTTGACCATCTGTTCCATCTTTCGTTTGTTTGTTTGTTTGTTTATTTGTTTGTTTTACGTCCCGTCGAGAATTTTTCACTCATTAAGACGTCACCGCTGTAGGTGAAGTACCACAAATTCAGACCTATGCTTAGCGCTCAGGGCCGTAGCAGTGAGGGTTCTTTAACGTGCCAACGTCTACCGTGACACGGGACCTCCGTTTTTAAGGTCATATCCGAAAGACCCGTGATTCTCACTTCTAAATGCCAAGCGTTTGGCGAAGGAGCAATCATTACCTATTTTTCGTCTTAGGTTTGATGCGGCCATGGCACGAGCGGGGCTCGAACTCACGACCTCCCGGTTACGAAGCGAACGCTCTAACCACTGAGCTACTGCAACTGGTGCATCTTTCGTAACTCAATTGTGGCCATTCTGAATAATTTACCATTTTACACCATAAAATTGTCTAAATTTCTCCTGAAAATACTAGGTTAGGTTGTAATTCATTTTTCTTTGGAAACAACCACTTCCCACAAACTAAATTCAACTTTTTAATATAGGATCTTTTCAAATTTCTCTTCGGACATCAAATTGCTTAATTTGCAGACATGGTAACTGACATAGTGATTTAACTGCATTTGGCTTATTGCAAGGCTTTCTATAAAAGGTGATTAAGAACTAGTTCTGTTCTTAATGCTATCCAAAGATATTGGAATGAGGTCCTGCTGATGAGATTCTGGATCTTAAAATCGAACACTGCCTAGACTACTACCCAAGAATGTCCCGTCGTGTCCAGTTTTGCAGTATTTAAGAATTATGTAAGAGGATTGTTGTCGGGAATGACCTTGAAATTTTTCCATAACGATAATTCTGAATATTTTCATTTACGGTTCATAAGGAAAGAAGTTCCAATTTATGAGGAGAGTTCCATGAATAACGTCATTTCACCTTCCCGTGAAAATCGTGTAAATTTTTACTGAAACCACATTGACATGTTAGATTGATCACTGAACCACAGCGGAAGAAAATTTCATGTTCACAATATCACTGATTTAGCTACAGTGTACATTGCTTTATAGCGTATTCATTACACTATACTCAAAATGACTGGAAAAAGAGTAAACAATGCACTTGAAATTAGGGCCTATATAAAAGGTAGGTCCTTCCATGGCATTAAACCCATATATATTCATCCTGAGGTCTGTGGTATCTATAGGAATGGTCAAATGTTTCATAGGTCTGTATGTAGGTGGGTTGCTAAATTTAAAACAGGTTACGAACACATCAGAGATGCTGCTCGCCAAGGTCGCCCTGCAACAGTTACAACCAAGAATAACATCGTAAAAATTCGCCAAATCTTAAAGAAAGACGCAAAATATACCATGAGGCAATTGGCTCGGATGACAAAATTGTTAGCATGTGTTCATGGTATTTTGAAAAAAAATCTAAAGCTTAGAAAGATAAACGCTAGGTGGATACCTCATTTGCTTAGCGATGAACAAAAGAGAGTCCGTGTTGAAAATGCAAGAAATTATTAAAATAGTATCCAAAATATACCAAAAAGACTTTTTATAATTTAGATCTGGTGATAAGACCTGGGTATACTATTCTGAGCCAAAACGTAAGAGTTCTAACAGAATCTGGACATCAGGAAATGCAAAACGTCTTAGTATTGCTAAAAGACTACGAACCGTGAAGAAGGTTTTATATGTTATTTTCTTTGGCAATAAAGGCCTGTCAAGCAAATTCCTGTGCCAAAGGGCAAAACAGTCACAGGCAAACCAAAGGGCAAAACAGTCACAGGCAACTTCTATGCAAATGCTATTATTAAAAAACTGAAGAAATATTACGAATGTTGTCGCCCCAAAACGGGTATGAAGTATCTTCGATTTCGCACGACAATCCGCCTACACACGAAGCACGCATTTTGACCGAGTATTTGGAGGCGGAAAAGGTTACTGTCCTTCCACACATCCCGTTTTATCCAGATTTAGTCCCGTGCGACTTCTTTCTGTTTCCCAAACTTAAATTCCATCTATCTGGAAAAAGATACAAATCACAAAATGCCCTTGGGTCTGCAATTTATCAGTATATGATGGGTGTCCCTATTGAGGAGTATGAAAATGTTTTCAGAAGTGGATCGATCTTCTAAAAAGTGTATCCAAGCCAAGGGTGATTACTTTGAAGGGCAGGGACAAATAAAAGGATCAAAGATTAATAAATGTGGGTGATAACAGCCAAGTGGCATCATTTTTGGAAATCCCTCGTATGCGCGGGATAATTTCTCCCTAAACGGTTCAATCTCCTGCTCGCATAGGCAATAGCTCGATCGTTACCGTTTTGTCTTTGATACAACACAGCTCCTAAGTCTGAAACGCTAGCATCCATGAGGAAACTTAAAATCTGGATAAGATAAGATCGGTGGAGATGAAAGGCACTCTTTTAAAATCTGCAATGCATAATCTTATTCTTTTCTTTAAGGTCCAATCTGATATTGGGGGGGGGGGGTCTCTTAGGAGTTTCTTGGATCTTATTGTTGCGGGGATTAAATTGATCAAATGTCGAGAATCCTAAAAAAAGTTCTTGATAAATAAACAAATAAAATAAGATAAATCGTCTATAATACTCCTACAAAACCCAAAATTTTCGTTCTTCTTCAGAATTGGTGGGTATGGGTCATTCCTCCATCTTTTCCACTTTATCTTCGTCTGGCTTTACTCTAGACATGATGTGACCTACATACGTAACTCTAGATATGAATAGTGAACACTTATTGGGCTAGAGTATGATACCGCAATTGTGTAGTCTTTCTATCAACATCTTGTAAGTTGCTGGTGGATTTACAAGTAAAGGTGAAGTTAACTAACAGTATTCAATCTCGTAATTCCTTTAACAAATACAAACCAGAGAGATGGGCAAACATAGACCCCCGGACATGTCAGAAGTGGGATCAGGTTTCTAGGAGGAGTAAGCATTCTCTGTTGACCGGTCACACCCGCCGTGAGCCCTACATCCCGATCAGGTAAACGGAGTAATCCGTAGTCAGAATCAGTGTCCCAAGAACGACCTAACAATTGCGCGGTAAAGCATTGATATCCTTCTTTGTTTTGCTATTAAAACACCTGTGATCGATACATACACAAAGCTGAATGTTTTTCTTACAGACCACACAACATCGGATGTGTAAAATGAATGAGACCTTCTAATAACTCCAGCGACCAACAGTTGCTCAATATTTTTCACTTTATCTAGCATAGACGGTGGAATTCATTGGAAACTTTGTTTAAACGGTATTTCATTTGACAACTCGGTGCTCGATAAATGGACAATACCAAATATTGTCTCCTTTCGAAACTAAGGACTCGAACTCATTGAGTAAAGCCTGTGTTTTCTGTAGCTGCTCCTTGTTAAGCTCATCCCGAATTTTTTTTAAAATCAATTTATTTTCAGATTCCCTAATACAATACATACATAACTTAAATAAGTACTTGAAAATGTGAGCTGTCATGAATGGGTCTATGGCTAAGCTCCTTCTTACATACAATAATATATTCATAGTATATTCTTTTACACCTCGCAGAAAGAAATAATAATAACATTATCACACTGATCTATCAAATGTTTTATACTCTCAATTTGTTTACAATGCGTAGATTCATTCCTTACATCTTTTTCCATACTTGCTAATATATACCGACGGACTTTTAAAACGCAACAGTTGATAATTTTATATATTATAAATTTGTTCATATATCTAATAAACAAATTCATAGTGGTATATTATAAACCATGTTAACTGAACACTATTCTTTGATTTTGAACTAGTACCGGGTATGACCTCCATTAGCAGTGATGAGGGCGCGACGGCGACGTGACATTAATTGACACACATTTCGGATGGTCCTCTGAGGAATAATCTGCCATTCATCCAACAAGGCTCTGCCTAATTCTTGCGGATTCTGAGGCTAAGGCTGGCGGCTGTGCACACGTCTCCCCTTCTCGTCCCACAAATGCTCAATTGGATTCAAGTCTGGGGACATAGCGGGACAATCAAGGAGGTCAATGGCGTTCGTTTGAAAAACGTTTTGTGTCCATCTTGCCGTATGTGCGCGCGCATTGTCCTGTTGGAAATTTAACTCATTTCCTTGCCTATGCTGCTGCATTAATGGTGCTAAATCAGGCTGCAGAATGTTGTCCACATACCTCCTAGCAGTGAGGGTTCCATTTAAAACGACCAGTTGTGACCGAAAATTGTGGTTAATCGCACCCCAGACCATGACGCCTACCCCTCAAGACCTGTCGCATTTGAGGACACAATTGTCTGCAAAACGTTCATGTAAACGACGGTAAACTCGACATCTCCCGTCTGCTTTGCTAACGTTAAATCTGGACTCATCTGAGAACACAACAAGTGACCAATTTTGACGTTGAATCAAATGCTGCCTTGTCTATTGCAATCTTTACCGTCGGTGATGCAGTTTAAGCTGTAGCCCCTTATAAGGTCTTCTGCAGCGGATCCCATGGCGCTTCAAAATTCTGGAAACGGTTCTGGGATGAATAGGCCTTCCATGACGTCCAGTGATTTCTCTCGCCGTGGTCGCGGCCGTAAACCTATTGCGCAGATGACGTAGCCGTGTGAACGCTTGTTGCCGTGGCGTTGTCACCAACGGTTGACAAGGTCTTGGGCGATTATTTGGAGATCCTGTCTGATGGAATCGTGACAACAACCGGCTAACTGTACAAAGATGGACATTAAAACGCCTTGCAACCTCAAGCTGACTAGCGCCTGCTTGTAGCATATCAAGTGCCTGATTGCGCATTTCATTGCTTAAGCGCGGCATAGGTTTGGTTTTGAATTTTTTCTGTTGGTGGTGTATATGCTTTCAGAGTTTTAAAGTTGTTTTATCGCAAAAAACTCCTCTATTACCTATCCACGTGTTTGAAAAAAAAGCCCTGAAAATTTCGCGCGGTTCTACTCATACAATGAACACAGGTAAATCGAGAGATGTATTTTAAAAATCAATACGATATATGTAGGATAAATTTTGCAAGAAAAGTTTTATATGTAATGTTTTCAATGAATAAATTAATAAAATGTATGTTGCAGTTTTAAAGTCCGTCAGTATATATGGATTATTATATAATAATTTAGTAACTTATAATGAATTCTACTATTGCTTGTCTTTCAAATCTTTAACCTTTTATCTACAACTATTTTTTCCAATTTGACTCGTCGTCTATTCCAAATTCTTCAGAAATAATACCTGAAAATTAGGTTCTTCAATCAGATTCTTATGGAAGAGATTACTTGACTTTTATATATATTAGTATATGCAAGAAGATAATTTTATATGCCGAGGTAAGTCAATCTTTGAAAGTACATCTGGCGTTTCTATGGAAACAGCCTGAACAGTGACTTTCTGAACCTCACATTGTGTTTACTGTAACTGTATCCGTGGTGATGTTGCTGATGTGCACATGTACTGTACGGTTTCCGTTAATTAGGGTAGGTTCGATATCCTCATCAGCAGGTATTTGTGAGTTCTTAGTAGGCGTTAGCGTACCACACACTTGGTGATACCGCACTGTGTTACACGCGTAACCACTGATAGTCACATTCGTGTTTGGTTGGATACCGATTCTATTGTTTTTCGCCGATCTAATCCGGGCCAAAACACTATCACAACGAACAAGCTTCTTTCCGCAGTATACGGCATCTAAAGGTAAGATACCTTGATGTGTGCAACTTAGCCGACTAAACAAAAATCTTACTCCATACGTGTCTTTAGTCGCCGTTTGACAGGGCCTATAAATAATTAAGTATCTAAATACCTTAATATCTACAGGCCTCATAAAATACATTCTTACTTTGTGTTCAAAACATTCTAACAACTTCTGAAAAATACGAAGTTATTAAGCTAGAAAAAAATGTTTAGATTAAAAATCTAAAACAAATATTTATTTGGTACAAAGTAAGCTGAAAAGAAATCAGGGCCAGAAAACTTATACTATATCCAGGACAGATAACGCAACTGCCAAGCGTGTTCATTGATGCAAATATAGACATAATATAGGCATTGAAAATTGGGGCGTTTTTGGCAGAGAGTTAGCTGAATTCTCAATTCTCTGATTTCATTTTGTATTTATGACATTGCTCACTGTTCATTAAATTAGCCATTTCATTTAAACTGTATGAAAACAAAGTTCATAATATTGCTGTTATGAATCAATTTCTTATACGCAGTAAATAACATTTAAATTGCACGGCCCTTGGAGAACCGGGTTAAAATAGGTCCTCGGCATCCCTTTGCGTATCGTAACTAAGAGTTAGAATGAAAAGATAACTCACAGTATTCAATCTTATAATTCCTATACTAAATACAAATCAGAGAGATGGCAAACCCGGACCCATGGTCATACCAGAGGTGGGATCGGGTGCCTAGGAGGAGTAAGCATTCCCTGTCGATCGGTCACACCCGTCTTGACCCCTATATTCCAATCAGGTAAACGAAGCAATGCGAAGTCAGAATCAGTGTGTCAAGAACCAGAATCAGTGTGCCAAGAACGGCCTACCAATTGGTATGAAATACATCAGACAGCATTTGACTTAATGGTAAGTTGTACTGGCAAACTAGATCGTTATAACGACTATAAAATTTGGGAAATGCTGACTTTAGACGAGACTGTACAAACCCCTGTTACATCAACTTCTTTTTCAGTAGCCCACCTCGATTTAAAAACTGATCATATGCAGAACAAGTACGAAGCAGAAGTGGGAGACACTGTGGTGTCTTTTATTTCATGTTCACTGGGATATATCGAATCGATATATGAATGAAAATGATCATTGTAAATAGACAAATCGTCGTCGATATATCTAAATGTCGAATTGAAGGTCACAGTAAAATATTTTTTTGTTCTCATGTAGAAGCTTTTGAATGAATTCTGCTTAATTCATATAATATCTGAATATAAAACAGGTCCGCTAACAAAGGAGCATAACTCGTGCCCATGGGAATTCCAACAGACTGTTGGAAGACCTGATCATCAAAGACTGCGAAAATATTGTCGATGAGGAACTTTAGCATCTTTTTAATATCAACTTCAGATTACTTGTGCGTGGAGTCAGAGTGGTGTTTAACAAAATAATTTTTGGGATGACCAATCACTAAATGTGAATATTTACTTTTACCATTTTTGATGACGAATCAATTGTCTATGATGTCAAAAAGTTTAGTTTTTAATTTATCGTGAGGTATAGTTGTTTAAAGTGTTGTAAAATCATATTGATTGATTATTTATTGTTTTCCGCCACACTCCCAATTTTTCAGCTATCTGGTGGCGTCCAGTTTTTGTTGGTGGAGGAGAGAACCCAGATACAATGTACCTGGGTTCCGGCACACACCCAATTTTTCAGCTATCTGGTGGCGTCCAGTTTTTGTTGGTGGAGGAGAGAACCCAGATACAATGTACCTGGGAAGAAACCACCGACCTTCCGCAAGTAAACTGGCAAACTTGCTCACATAATGCCGCGGCCGAGATTCGAACACGCGCCGACAGAGGTGAGAGGCTTTGTGATTTTGAGCCCGATGCTCTAACCACTCGGCCACGGAGGCCCACTTGTAAAATCGTACATTTTAATGTTGTGAATTTGAGAAAACGTTTGTGATTTCAAATTCAATAAAAGTTCTTTAGAATTTTTAAAAAACCCACATTTGATTTAAACCACTTCTGGCATATGTTTTTATTTTTTGTTTGATTGATTGATTATATATTGTTTAAAGTCCCGCTTGAGAATTTTTCACTCTGTATTTCCTGCAAGCATCTGGTCCATGATGCACTACATAACTAATTTCGTTTGATAAAGCTGTATCATTTTTCAAAAATACTTAGATCACAAGACTTTTTTTTTTACCTCTTGTCGGCGCGGGTTAAAAATCTCGCTCGCGCCGATATATGTGAGAAAATTTGCCAGTTTACTTTCGGAAGGTCAGTGGCCTCTTCCTGGGTATATTGTATCTGGGTTCTCTCCTCCACCAATAAAAACTGGACGCCACCAGATAACTGACAAATTGTTGAGTGTGGCGGAAAACAACAATCAATCAATCAATAATCTGGGAGTTTTGTGTGCGATATTCCATAGTCATAATATACAATGTAATTCGTTTACTGCTGGTAAAGAATTTTATTACTGTAACACTTACTATGAATACAGATCGCAGGGCATGCTGGGTATATATCTAGACTTGCATTAATTATCTAACACAGTTGCTGTACGTTGTGGACGGGATGCATCGCTTGATGATATACAGCAGTGTATTCTTCCTGACAGTGAACCCCGCGTATTCCAAACCCCGAATTGTGGACCTTACTCACCAACAGGACGAACATTCTATCACCTGGCCAGACACCCCGTTGTATAACTTTACCGTGCTCCACCAAGGATTTGCGAAACAGTACAATACCTGGTAAGATTACTTTATAGGGGAAAAGGAATTATAATATTTTATACATCACATGAGAAAGAAAGTATCATTTCAATTGAAATTTACATTAAGTTCTTTTTTTTCATTCAATAAGCCATGTATCTTATTGTGTGATATAATGATAACATGGAAATCATAATCCGTATAACTGCAGTAAAAGTTCTTACAACAAAAAGAAATAAGAAATTAACGCCAAATATTCGGAAATATACAGGTATGTGTATATCTACGCCCCCCCCCCCCCCGAACAATAATTTTCTTATGTTTTTCCCTGAAAACAAAATTAGGAGCATGCCATATAATATGGTCTCATGAGTGTAGCAAGGTAAAAATATCATTTAAGTTTACTCTGCTCTGTTAGTAAGGGTTATTTCACATTATGACGAGGCAAGTGTGAAATAACAGTACATTGTTCTTTGGTTGAAAAGGATGGTCACTAACAGGTAATCAATTGGCAGAGGGTTTTACAGTTCCTGAAAACTGTTCAATATTGAATAAAATTCGGTTTTGGATATATTGTTTGTGCTGATTTCATCATGGCTGAAAGGTTTCAATTTTGATCACTCTGATTCCCCTAAGAATTGGAACAATCATCACCTTCTATTCAAAAGGAACCGTGCCGACATCAGGAATTTTGTACGGGTATTTAAATGCTTACCTGTGGTAAGAAAAGAGGAATTGTGCGACAACCTTTCTTAATTTCGACCATTTTTCTACAGAAAAAATGTGTCTTTAGAGAGAATGAAGTAAGTACTTTTAAATAAGGAAATACATTATATTATACTGGAAACACCATCTTTTACAATTCAAGTTTTCGAGACTCAGTTTTAGTGTTTACAACAATTGCAAACTACAAAAATTGAATGTGAGTACATGTCTCACATTTTTTAGAACTGATGATTACGCATGCACACGTCCTGTATCATTTTCCGATGACAAGAATGGTGATGTTGACGTCGCATCTCTTGACAAATATCAATTGAACATATCAGCTACAGCAAATGTAAACGAATGTGCACTTTTAGAATTATAAGTACATAGAATTTTACCAACAAATGTAATTTTAAAAAATAGCATAATGTTTTCAGTGAGCAAAAGTGTTTTTAAAGTATGCTAGATGCAAAATTTTACGAATTTCCTTTCATTGCGGATTTGCGTGAATTTATACCGCTAAAAATAAAAGAAAACAGCTACAGTAACCAAAATGAAACACACATACATACATACACATACATACATACACATACACACACATACATACACATACACACATACATACACACACACATACATATACACATACATACACATACATACATACATACATACACACACATACATACATACACATACATACACATACATACATACATACACATACATACATACACATACATACACACACATATATACATACACATACACACATATATACATACACATACACACATACATACACATACATACATATACACACACACATACATACATACACACATACATACACACACATACATACATACACACATACATACATACATACACATACATACATACATACATACATACACAGACACACATACATACACACACATAAAAATACACACACATACACACATAAACAAACACGCACATACATACACACATATACATATACACGCACACACACACACACACACACATACACACACACAAACACGCACATACATACACACGCATATACACGTACACGCACACACACACGCACACACACATACATATACACATGCACACACACGTACATACACACACACACACAGATATATATATATATATATATATATATATATATATATATATATATATATATATATATCTGTGTGTGTGTGTGTGTGTTAAACCAAAAACAAAAAATAAAGAAGCAATAAATAAGAAACAAAAAAATAAACAAACAGAAATTCATAACCAACCAAATAAAAATATAACGGAAAAAAACTACCTCTACAGTAAAACTATGTGCAATGAATATTTAGCATATACTCAAACATAGATGAGTTTTCCCAAAAATGATTTCTGTGTGTACTCTTCCCGCGTGTTATAAACATTTAAAGATATATATGACCTGGAAGAATTCCTATATCGACACAGTACAACGTTTTGATTACTGGGAAAAAAGCCTCCATGTTTCGTAAATCCTTCATAATGACAATAAATACTTTATCGCTATTGATATGTTAGTTTTACTGGATAAAGAATACTTGTATATAGTGGGGAAAATACCTCTTTTGGAGCAGGTGATATCGAACTGATCGCTAAACTCTACAACAGAACAGTGTGGCGCAGGTGTTGTAGATACTGAACTTTTATTAAAGGTTCTCAAAGCTTCATCAGTCAAACAACTAATAAACAATTCAAATATTTTATAAAGCACTAGTAATCAATGGATGCTTTCAAAACTTTAGTACATTGATTTAAACTTTGTGTTGAATCAGTTCGGAATGAAAGTTGGCGATTTTAGTCTTATTTCAAAGAACACGTCAAGTTCCATGTAAACAAACAATTCTCATTAGACAGTTTTCAACAGTAAAATAAAATAGGGATAATATATAGCAACAAAATAAAAAGATTTTCAATTCAAACGGTTGAATAACGTACTGAGTAGCAACGCTTTATTGAGTCAGTATAAGCCAGTATAAATCAGTATCAATCAAGATCAAATGCCTACTGTAACTTTTCTTTTCTCACAAAAAATAGAAGTGCAGTCTATTTAAGCCATTCATATTTCACATTTACACAATGAAAAGTCGTATATACTAGGGTGTTTTAAATCGAAAAATAACCTTTCATGTACTGGTACAATTAGACTTCCATATATAAGCATTGCGAAATAAGCCTCCTAATATGCTGTCTATTCCATATCGCATGCATCGGAGTAAGAATACGCTCTTCAATTGCTAAAATAGGAAGTAAACTTTTGGTCTCGGTTAAAACATGACCTTTATTAGGAAAGTCTTCGGAATATATTTTTTCTCCATATATTATAAAATACGGATAGCTCTAATTATGAGACGTTCTTTTTCATTTTCACCAATGACATTCACCGTGATTTTAGTAGAAACTTTCATTAGTATATATACGAGTGTGAGATTGCATCCTTGTAAACGTGAGATCTCGTTAATCCATACGCGATCGGTGACGCGGGAACAATATATACAGAACGACAGTCAGGTAGCGGGTAAGTTTTAATCTTACTTATATGTCGATGCTTTATCTAGTTCAAAATTTTACGAGATATTTGTTCAGAAGTGACAATTTAGGAAACTTGCACTTAAATTAAAAGAAGTGATTCCCACAAATCTTAGTGTATTTAATGTAATCCATTTAATTGACAAAATTCCACATTCCGAAATTTCTTGCCGTTAAATCACGTGTTTTCATAATTCTTAAAATTATTTTGATTTTACAAATCTACATAACATAAACTTTACATATGTCACCAAAATGTGCATTTATCATCGTCTAAAATTTATTTATTTTATTTTTATTTTTTGTTTCATACGAGAAATGGACAGAGTAGTGGCTATCGGAAACTCAACAAATAGCTTATAAGGCGAACGTATAACGCAAAAAATGCGGAAAACTAATTATAAGCGATTGTGTATTGTCAACCTTATTTTGATTGTTTGACTAGACAGACATAGACTAATCAAATATAGGGCGTGGAGGGAGATTGGTTTTATTTTGAATTTTATCATCAAGATAATGTAGTTCTACTTATATATATTTCATCCACATTCCAGGCACGGTTTTATTTGTTGTATTCTGTCGTTTATGCTATCAGTCCCAGTCTTTTACGTCCATTCACAGCCTTGAAGGAGGTCTTGACATCACTTCCTGTTAGTTTTGCTAGACAAATTACCTTAAATCTGGAAGAGAACGGAGGTAAAATTCACATCCATTGCATATTCCCTGGCCGTAGAAGTATCCGGGATTCTCAGGAGGGTAGCATTGGGTGTAATTTGAAGTCCAGCACTTTGTATTGTTCTTAGTGTGCCGACGTTGTACCTTTATTTATAACAGCAAGTGTCTGTGATATCAGATATATCATTGTAGGCTTGAAAGCAACTATTTTGCCATGCCAGAGCACATGGGGACCCACATAGACGGACCGGTCCATTTTGTAAAGGGTAGCTGGAAGATCCACCAAATTCCGATGGAAAAATTGTACGGGGCAGGGGTCGTTATAAATGTCAAATCCAAGGTTGCAAAGAATCCGGATTACAGGTAAAGAATATATGCGGCGGTTGGTTCCTACATCCGTATACATACATGTAGGTGAAGCTTATTTATCACGTGTTGTGATTCGAGTAGATGGTTAAGGTGTTGACGTATTAACGAGATATGCGGGGAGACACCTGTGAAACAAATTTCGTATTTCTCCAACGTTTAGTATATCTACCAATTATTTTATTTTCTACTGGAAGTAACGTCCCAAAATATACTCGAAAATTAAGTTATCTTAAAGAAAAAGTGATTTACAGTATCATATATGTATCATCCTGAGGCGTCATTTGAGCCAAAGTACTAGGATTTGAATATCAAACGCAATGCGAGTTATCCTTCGTTGATAGTGACTCCTTATGTGATATACTGTCGTTCTGTAGGCTGAAGTAGTGCTTCAATGGTCGCGCTAGATTTATCTACACTGTTGTACACCCAGTGTAGCCTATTTACACTTATAATGTAAAGGTGTATATAACTAACAGTATTCAATCTCGTAATTCCTATAACAAATACAAATCAGAGAGACGGACAAATACGGATCCCTGGATATACCAGAGGTGGGTTCAGGTGCCTAGGAGGAGTAAGCATCCCCTGTCGACCGATCACACCCGCCGTGAGTCCTACATCCCAATCAGGTAAACGGTGAAATCCGTAGTCAGAATCAGTGTGCCAAGAACGGCCTAACAATCGGTATGAAAAACGTCAGAGAGCATTTGACTTAATGGAAAGTTGTACTGGCAAACTAGATCGTTATAACGACCATAAAATTTGCGAGATGCTGACTTTAGACGAGATTGTACAAACCTATGTAACATCAACTTCTTTGTCAGTAGCCTGCCTCGATTTAAAAACTGATCATATGCAGAACAAGCTCTTGCGTATCGCATCAGTTGGGGGATTTAAACACCTTATGCAGGTGTTGATGAAATATTGTCACTTAGATGAGCGATGTTGACGATGTAGAAATTTAAATCATCCCATTTGTCATAAAGATGTGTTGTAAGTTTGTTGCCAGCATCTATTTTCAGTAAAATATATCAATTTATATCCGTTCACTGGGATATATCGAATCGATATATGAATGAAAATGATCATTGTTGATAGATAAAACGTTGTCCATATATATCTAAATGTCGAATTGAAGGCCACGACAAGATATTTTTTCTTCTCATGTAGAAGCTTTTGAATGAATTCTGCTTCATAAGAATATAAAAACAGGTCAGCTAACAAAGTAGCACATTTCGTGCCCATGGGAATTCCAACAGACTGTTGGAAGACCTGATCACCAAAGACTACGAAGATATTGTCAATGAGGAACTCAGTATTTTTTTTATATATCAACTTCAGAGTACTTTTGCGTGGAGTCAGAGTGGTGCTTATCAAAATAATTTTTGGGTCGATCGATAACTAGGTATGACTATTTCCTTTTTTCCTTTTTGTTGACGATTAATTCATTGACTGATTTTGTTGTTTTCCGACACACTAAAACATTTTCAGTTATCTGGTGGCGTCCAATTTTTTATTATTGGTGGAGGAGAGAACCCAGGTACAATGTACCCGGGAAGAGACCACCGACCCTCCGAAAGTAAACTGGCATACTCTCTCACTCTTCGAACCCGCGCCTTGTGATTTTGAGCGTGATGCTTTAACCATTCGGCCACGGAGGCCCCATTTTCTTGACGAAACAACATATACAGTTCCTTTTTGTTGACGAAGCAACTGTATACGACGTCTAAAAAGTCTAGTCTTTAATTTATTGTGAGGTATGGTCGTGTAAAGTAAAGTTTTAATGTTGTTAATTTGGGAAAGTTTTGTGATTTTAAGTTTATTAAAAGTTATTTAGAATTTTTAAGAATCGATATTCGATTTACACCACTTCTAGCATACGTAGCTGCACAGTACGTCTGAAGTTTCTCGTTCACAGCAGTTAATATTTTTGTGAGGAGCAGAGATAGGGTCTTGGTAGAACATTTGCTAGATCCAGCAATGTATCTTTGTTTGTCAGGGTTTTTAGGGAGTTTTGGGATCCAGTAAAGGAACGGTAATTCATATTCATCCGCTTCATTGACTGGGATATTAAATGTATTTAAAACTGAAGTATGATTTTGAAGTGATGCGGTTTAAGCTATAGCCCCTTATAAGGTCTTCTGCAGCGGCTCCCATGGCGCTTCAAAATTCTGGAAACGGTTTTAGGATGAATAGGCCTTCCATGACGTCCAATGATTTCTCTCGCCGTGGTCGCAGCGGTCGTAAACATATTGCGCAGATGACGTTGCCGTATGAACGCCTATTGCCGTGGCATTGTCACAAACGGTTGACCAGGTCTTGGGCGATCATTTAGGGATCCTGTCTCATGGAATCGGGAGAGCAACCGGCTAACTGTACAAAGATGGACATTAAAACGCCTTGCAACCTCACGCTGACCAACGCTTGTTTGCGCATTTCATTGCTTAAGCGCGGCATAGTCTTGGTTTTGAATTTTTTCTGTTAGTGGTGTCTATGCTTTCACCAACAAAGTTGTTTTATCGCGAAAAACTCCTTTATTACCTTTCCACGTGTTTGAAAAAACCCTGAAAATTTCGCGCGATGCTACTCACAATACGCAAACAATGAACACAGGTAAATCGAGAGGTGGGTTTTAAAAATCAGTGCGATGTATATTGGGTAAATTTTGCAATAAAAGTTTTATATGTAATGTTTTCAATGAGTAAATTAAAATAACGTGTGTTGCGTTTTTAAAGCCCATCAGTATAAATCAATATTGCCAGTAATGACATGTCCAGCAGGACAATAGTTAAAGAAAGACGAAAAAACAAGCACATTTAGGTGGAAGGAGGGTAAGATTGTCTATATCAAGGTTTGTTTGTAGTTAAAAAGTTTGGATGCAAAAGTATATCTGTAGGAAATACAAGGTGTAGACTTGAACTTCAAATACTCTGGAATAGAAGACTGAACTTTTTTATGACGAAGGATTTTGCTTACGTTGACCACATCAATTCCTTTATTAGTAAATTTGAGTTTGAGGAACTGGCTGCTAGTTTCAGAAATAATATAATCCAAACCCCGCGGCGATTTAAAGAGCTTGTGATGGTCAACATCCATAATCAGAGAATTCAGTCTATATTCTGGTGTGGAAAAATCCACTTTGGACTTTTTGGATTTTTCATATAACGTATTCAAAACTCTCATTGGAACTGAGTAAAGTTTTGTGCGAATATGATGTGGACCTAACTGTCTGTTGATGTAAGGCAAAAGCGAATCAAGTGTGACATCATGTATACTAGGTCTTTTATATGTACGATGTCCATGGCTGCATTTATGTCTATGTGTATTTGGAAAAAGTCCCATCACATTCATGTTATTTCCTAGTAGACTAGTCAAATTTCCGACATCAGATATATTATCGTTGTATCCATATGGAGAAGCAGTGATTAGAGGTTTAATCCAGTGATCTTATCGTTGTTTACGGAAAGGGGTACTCGGAGTAGGATTGTCTGTATGATGGTAATGTTTTTCCAGAATCCTGAACGTCATGGACCGGATGGAATGGACCGGGGAATTAAAATGTATGTGGAGAAGTTGATTACCGCCATTATTAATTTGAAACCTCTGAGCCGACATTCTTCTCTTGAGATATCCCTTAGTTTCCCCGACATAAATTGACTCACAGAGGTTACACTCAATAGCGTAGACAACGTTAGAGGTTTTACAGGTCAAATTTTCAAACGTTTTGGTCCAGAAACTACGTCCGGTGAGATTACTAATAAACGAATTACTGGCGATAAATATATGACATATTTTGCAATTTTTTACAGAACATGTGGTTATGAAGCACATGGGATGTAAAAAGGAATCATCAAAAATCTTTCTTACCAATATATGGCAATCTTTAATTTGAGCATAGGAATTTCCATTTCTGTACCAAAACTGAATATCTGACGACTGTCCATATGAAAAAATTTTAATATCCCGAACGATAATCCTAGGGACACCAACCATTCTGTTAGAGCCTGTATCCCTTATAGGCTCCACAGAGTGACACCTTTTTATACTGGGCGACAGCCAGTATGTTATCTGAGTTATTTATATTCATGAAAGAACATAATATATTATATCAAACGACTGAGAGTCCACCAGCAGAGATACATGTTCGATTGATAAATGTAAAGGTGAAGATAACTGACAGTATTCAATCATATTACAAATACAAATCAGAGAGATGGGCAAACACGGACCCCTGGACAAACCAGAGGTGGGATCAGGTGTCTGGGAGGTGTAAGCATCCCCTGTCGACCGCAAGTGCAGATCCGTGTAGTGTACATGCAGTGCATTCAATATGAACGATGAAACTGCAAAACTAGAGAAGATTCTTTTTTTTTTAAGGTTTGTTTTTATTTAATTTATTTATTTATTTTCTTATTTATTTTTTTCATTTTTTTTTTTATATTTTAGCGATTACAATGCAAATAAAATGCATTATTAATTACTAGTACAATTCCTACATTGTTGAAAATTGATTTTTTTAAAATATCTTCTAATGTACGTTTATTTTAATATACACCTGAAAAATACCAAGTCATACTCCAAAAGTTTTGCTGTTTTTTGGCGCCATTATTTTTTTTTCCATTTTTTTTTGGATGTCTGTACAAAATATTTGTTTTTAAAAACTTAAATTTAAGACTTCATTTCACCTACAATGTATCCTTAACACTCACGACCGTGTAGTGAGGGGTTCTTTAACGTGCCAATCCTGCCGCGACACAGGGTCTCCGTATATAAGGCATACATGTATCAGAAAGACCCGTGATTCTCATTCAATTTTCCGAGTATCTGGCGAAGCAGCAATCACTACCTATATTTACGTCTTAGGCCATGACATGTGAAATGGAAATCCGTATTGTGCGAGGAGAAGCCGAGTTCCAAAAGGGGCTTCCATTTCACGCCCTTGATGATTCTGAATAATATCCCAAACCGACTGTGTAACTAATAAAATAAATACACTGGGAATATCCTCATATATTTTAGAGGTAAGAAAACACGGAAAAAATATATCAATATTCCACCTTATCATTCTTCAGCCATATTGAAGTATTCTGTGCATTTACCAACATATGCGTTGTACTGAATATAGGTCGTATGTACATGTATCAAAACTTGTTCATCTTTCACTTGATTAAGGAAAATTGTACACTTCGTGTTCGGTTTAGGCAAATCAAACGCACCCAATGTTTCCAGAATGACCAATGCATATCGACCTTTTGATCTGAAACGAAACAACGGTCTTTCTAAAATCATGGAGACACTTTACGCAAATCCCATAGCTAAAGCACATATAATCTCTGCTGAGATTGGGTTTGGCTGGATATTTGGAGTGACGTATCAACAGAATCTCAAAGTTCTTCATAATTCAAGTCAGGATATTTACTTTGAACTTCGGCCGGTTCTACCAATCAAATTGCTAATCAAAAAGATGGCGTTGCTTCATGTAAGTTATTTGACGCTTGCATCGACTCTGCATGATTATTTATGCTGCATTACTTAACGTCTAAGTATGTAACTCCATGATTAAAAAAAATCGCTAAATTTTACGTTTAAATGATAATTTCCATGGCACAATATTTTATCTCCTGATATTAAAGAGTTCCTAGAGTCTGTTTTATTGAATTACTAATGTGTAACGTCTCTGTATGTCGCTAATTTGAAAATACCCGATTTAGTTATAAGGCTCGCATCGGGTGTGACTGGTCGAAAGGAAGGCTAACTCCTCCATGGCACATGATCCCATCTCTGGTATGTCCAGGGCTCTATGGTTTCCATACTCTTTTATATTTATAGAGGAGTTATAAAATTCATCTTTGTTCGGTATCTTAAACTTTCATCGTTGTGTGTGACATTTTCTACTTCATAGTATGATTTCTGTATTTAAAGAGTTTCAACCGATGATTTGTTCGCATGGGAGGAAATATACGGAGAGATTCCTAGACACGCTGTGGTTTTAATGAACTCAGGTTGGTCTCACAAATATTCAGATCCAAATCTTGTCTTCGGAACTTCTCTTCCCAACGATTCCTCAACGTTTCATTTCCCTGGTTGGCACGAGGAAGCCATCACGTGGCTGATAACTAACCGACAAGTCAACGCTGTTGGTGTTGACACCCCCTCCACAGATTATGGGCAATCCAAAACATTTCCCAGTCACATCAGAATGGGAAAAAATAACATAGTGGGAATAGAACACGTAGCAAATCTGGACAACATTCCAGAAAGTGGAAGCACCATCTATATACCCGTTATCAAACTCTTTGACGGAAGCGGTGGACCAACTCGTCTTTTCGCAACATACGACGACGAACCGAACAAAACAAATTCTTGCATGCACCTTATGAGTACCACAATCTACATCTTCCTCTTGCAAATGATTACCATTTTTGTTTATCGATTTTAAAAATTACTCATTGTTCCAGATCCCTGTATGCTTAATACTATCTTATATATCTAACATGTTACATTTTTGTAGATGTTTAGCACGATTTTTAATGAACATTTGTATATAACATGTGCATTATCCATACATAATTCGTATTCGTATTCTTCAGCAAATATTTCGAGCTCCTTATTTAATTTCAATTTTTTTCATTCCTTCATATGTCTTATAAGCAATTTGATTGAGTAAAATAGTAACTGTGAAAAGTATTTCAAGCTTTTTTGAGCAAATTGCTTTTAATTTTGAGTGGAGGACTAGATACATATATGATAAGTATTTTAAACAAAAAGATCAATATACAGTAAATCAATCGGTAGTTCAGTGGTTAGAATGTTCTCATCCTGACAGGAAGGTCATGGATCCGAATCATGAGTTTGCGGGTCTTCCTGATCCGAGAAAACCTTACAAAAGGAGGGTCATCTGCAGGCATTGCCATGATAAAGAACTCTAACTGCAACGGTCATGAGCGTCATAAATGTAGACCTAAATTTTTGGCACTTCCTCTTCGCCTGGTGATGTCTTAATAAGAGTGAAATATTCTTAATAGGACGTAAATCAAATAAATATCGAACAAAGAAAACCGTGTCCATTTACAACAGGCCTATAAAGTTTGATAACTTTCAATTCAAAGGTCTTTATATAACAATGAGAAAAATTCTGCATTCGTCTTAGAACGGCATCGTCCTGAAAATGAGTTGGTGTCATCTCTTAGATATGACTAATCTGTCTGTAAAGTTTGATAATCATTATAGACTATTGTATGTAGTAATTGTCGAAGAGGGACATGATAATTCAACATCATTATCTATGAGAAATGAATATGATTCTACTTATTTTATATCACATAACTGAAGCTGGGCTGTTTAAGCACAAGATTTGAACTATCGTAACTCGCATTAGATCGTATACAATGTGCAGAAATAAATTTCCCTCCTCCCAACTTTGCAAATAATTAATAAAGAAAATTCAGTTCATTTTATAAAATGCGACATTGCCACATCAGCAAACTGGAAACAACGGAACGTAAGTTAATGTGATATATTTATCCGATATGAAATTGGTGATAAACTCAAATTAATGGGATTTCATTTCATGAGCGAAATTGCTGAACCTTGAATTAGAATACACTTAATTTATTAAAAGTTCTCGTACGCTATCTTTTCTAGCTTATGTGGTATTTTCAAAGCAGTGGATCAATTTGTAACTTCTGTCATTCAGTCTTCTGTGCAGATAATTTAACTTTTTCCCATTATTTCCCCCTCTTTTTTCGCTAGAGATATTTATCTATGTATAATTATGTATCACTTTATTTATATTTTAATTTTCCTTTCTCAGATTTAGTACTATTTTATGAAAACAATATTTGATGTATTTCACTGATATATTAGTATCAATAATTTTAACCATAACACCTTTTATCATCTATATTCAAAATGATATACTGACCTGAATTTGCAATAAATTAATGTACGAAAAAATAAGCTATTTGAACTTTTTTTCGAGTTGAAATCCTTCACCAATGAATTGATTTTCAGACATTCATGGCGATATCTGCACTTCTTTAGGAAAACATTTAATATGTTTTAATAACAGACTCAAAAATGGTTTAAATATGGATTATGATTAATATACAAGATTGATTCAATGAATCGCTTACCATTTGAGAGGTATATTTACATGCGCTGACGCGAGATGAATTTGCACTCCATATCATTATTTATAAGGTTTGTTACAAAAACGTTCCGGAAGTCATGCGCTGACGCGAGATGAATTTGCACTCCATATCATTATTTATAAGGTTTGTTACAAAGACGTTCCGGAAGTCATGTTGCTGCAGATCCTATTTCCCGTTTTCTGTGGGCAGGTTTTTAACAGAAGAGAAGTTTCCTTCCCCTATTCCTACTCACTTTTGGGAAATCCTTCAGCTACCATACGCCAGCTCTTAGAAGCGAGCTTATCTGAAAATTTAAGTAAAGCTTATAAACAAGATTTCAGGCCTTCATTAACTTTAGGATCCAGGCTTCTCTTGACGATTTGTGGTCAACCACTTTATGTTGTAAATTTTGTAGCTTTTATGAAGGAGTCAGGCCTGGTACATTCGACAGTAAAGCTTCAATGCGTTATCATCTGAAATGGTCGAAAAAATCCAACCGAATCATTTTTGGTTCGATAGTAGGTTTTAATAATAATAATAATGATTGGTTTGTATATAGCGCTTTTTCCAGCATATGCTGCCTCAAAGCGCTTCACAATACATTATTACCCCAGCAGACTTTATTCAATTCCAGAGCTTCCTCAGTGCAAGCTGCCGTTAAGGCGCTAGAGCACTAACATTCTAACAGTATCTTTCACTGTCTATGGCCAGGTACCCCTTTTACACTTGGGTGGAGTAAGGAAATTTGTGTAAAGTGCCTTTCCCAAGGACATAATGTCAGCCATGCCGCGGCCAGGACTCGAACCCACAATCTTTCAGTCGAGAGTCCAACTGCCTAACCACTAGGCCACCAACGTCACAACTTACACAGATATCATTATGTAGGAGTTTTCTATTCATTATGTATCTAGGTATCATTAAATAAGAGTTTTCTATTGGTTAAAGGTTGCAAAACTACCTCATATGAACCATGATAGTTACAAAAAGAATGTACAATAAAACATTTGATGATCGGATCCACTGAAAAATTGAAGTTTGAAGATTTACCCGAGGATGTTTTAAGAGAAGTCGGGAAGCTGTAAATAATATGCAACCTATTACATCACTTTTGTTAACACAAATGATCAATATTATTTCTTTGCTGACTAATTCATCGTGCGAATTCCAATTATTTCAGTCAGCATTCTTACATAAATCAATGAAATTTCTAAATACACATAACCGTCCCTTTCTTATTTCATTGTAGAGTATATAACGCTCCCTTCCTATTTTAATGTGCAGTATGAAACGTTGAACACAATATTCAGCGATCCATCTCAACACTCCTATATGAAAAGGCGAAGATAACGAACAGCGATCAACCTCACCAATCCTATATGGAATACAAATTAGAGAGTCTTCATCAGATAAACGGAGTAATCCGTAGTCAGAATCACTGTGTCGCAAACTGCCTAACAATTCGTAGGAAACACGTCTGACTGCATTTAACCCAATGAAAAGTTGTATTGGCAAAATAGATCGTTATAGCAACCATAGAGTTTGCGAGATGCTGACTTTGAACAAAATTGTTGATACCCTGTAACATCAACTTGTTTGTCAGTAGACTGCCTCGATTTCAAGACTGATCATACCCAGAACAAGCTTTTGCGTATCTATCAGTCGAAAGATAAAAACATCACCTGCGGGTGATAATGGAATATTACTAAATAAAAATGTAAAGTTGGCGATGGAGCAGGTGAAATCATCGCGTTTATCACAAAGTTGAGTTGTTAGTTCCCCGGTAACATCCATTTCCTTTTAATTATGAAAGTACGAAACAGATGTATGCAATGCAAAATAAAGAGTTGGACAAGCACAATCCCTGGATATACCAGAGGTGGGATCACGTTCCCTGGAGGAGTAAGCATACCCTGTCAACGGGTCACACCCACCCTGAGCCCTATATCTTATCAGGTAAAAGGAGTAATCCGTAGTTAAAATCATTGTGTAAAATATGTAACTACATAATGCTCCCACTTATTTCAACAGTATACAACGCCTATTCTAATTTAAATGTATTTTAATTTAAATTTTACATGCTTAATAAATTTTTTAAAAACACCTATCTTTTTTAATCTTTAAGAAGAAATTAAGGAAAATATTATTATAAGAATATGCGTAAATGTAAATAAGATATAGCAAAATATATTAATTGATTGATTGATTATTTATTGCTTTCCGCCACACTCAACAATTTTTCAGTTATCTGGTGGCGTCCAGTTTTTGTTGGTGGAGGAGAGAACCCAGATACAATGTACCTGAGAAGAGACCACAGTACAGAAAGAAAACTAAAGAATAATGTGGTATTGCCAATTTTTTAAAGTATATTATCAATGTTTACATGGTAGAGGAATTATTAAATTAGAAAGAAAAACTAAAGAATAATGTGGTATTGCCAATTTTTTAAAGTATATTATCAATGTTTACATGGTAGAGGAATTATTAAATTAGAAAGAAAAACTGGGTCATGGTGCTTGCTCTTGAGCTGCAGTCTTACCTTTTTGCACTTTCAATTTACGTACGACTTACTCGCATAAACCTGTTTTGTCTGTTGGTGTCAACCTTAACACAACAAAACACCCATGTTTTTAAGTCTTCAAGAGGAAATTAAGAACAATATCATTTTAAGAATATTCGCATATGTAGATAAAATAAGCATAATATTTTAAAATATTTTAATACAAAAAGTAACTTAAAGATGGTTGTGCCTTCGTTTTGTAGTTTTGTCAATATTTTCGATGTTGCACTGAAGGAGAATTATCAAATTAAAAAGAAAAAGAAAAAATTGGGTCAGAGTGCTTGTTATTGAGCTACAAAGTATTAAACTTGACCTTTTTGCTCTTTAAAGTTACATACGATTTACTTGCATAAACTAGTTTGTCTGTTGGTGTCCACATTAACACATCGTAAACAACACAATTAAATTACTACATCAAATTGAAACATACTTATGTCTTCTAAGAACATAAATTTAAAAAAAGCATGTATAATGTTAGGAGACTGCAAAAAAAAGGTGATCTATTTACGTTTATAATACAGGGGGGTGGATTATGACACATTTTGTGGTTGGGTGGTTGTATATTGTGTAACTACCATCTCGAGAATTTTTCACTCACGAAAGGGTGTTTATATGGGCTGCAAAAGTACTACGAGGACGAGTCAAAAAGTAACCAACCTAACTTATTTCCCGTTGAGGTCCACCTCTTCTTTTTCTATGTAATTGCCCTCTAGTGTGATGCACTTAGATCAATGGTGTTTAAGTGCCATCAGCCCAGAATTGAAAAGGCCAGGATTCTTTCCATTGACCCACTCCTCAACTTTTTCGTCAGACCGGAAATAACGTCCGCGGATATCCCTTTTCAAATTTGGAAATAGGAAGAAGTCTATAGGAGCTAATCAAGAGAATAGGCAGGATGTGGTGTTAATTCATATCCGATTCGCTCTACAGTATCCATTGCAACTTTACAAGTGAGGACTCTCGCGTTGTCCTGTTGCAGCAAGACGCCTGTAGCGAGTTTACCTCGGCGGTTTTCACGGGTGGCGGTTATCAGCTGGTCTAGCAAGTTTGCATAGTACACTACATTTACTGTACTTCTCTTGGGTAAAAAGTTCAACATAATAACGCCTTTTGCGTCCAAGATACTGTGGCCAGCATCTTGCCGGCTGATGGTTGCTTCTTGAACTTCTTTGGCCTCGGGACCCCGGACCTACCCGCCTCACTATAATAAACCTCTCATCTACAGTCATCAGATGCAAACTAAAATCATCTTTTGGCCCAAAACGCTTCAACAAGGCGCTACATACTGATGCTCTGGTTGTCATTTACTCATCGCTAAGGGATTTGGGGACCCAACGGGCTGTTAGTTTCCGCATACCTAAACGATCAAGCAAGATTGTTGAAACACTATCATGTGAAATGCCTAGTTCCTGCGCTATTTCTTCAACCTGAATTCGCCTATCAGAGTATACCAGATCCCAAACTTTATTACATATTTCTTCGTCGGTGGCATCCAATGGACATCCAGACCTGGCTTCATCTTCTAAAGACGTTCTACCGCATTTAAATTCCCCTACCCAAGATTCAACCTGACCATACGATGGTACAGAAGACCCATAAACATCGGCCAACTCGCCGTGTATTTCCTTGCCGGTTTTATCTTTTAAATTGGGGCCTCCGTGGCCGAGTGGTTAGAGCATTGGGCTCAAAATCACAAGGCCTCTCACCTCTGTCGGCGCGTGTTCGAATCTCGGCCGCGGCGTTATGTGAGCAAGTTTGCCAGTTTACTTGCGGAAGGTCGGTGGTCTCTTCCCAGGTACATTGTATTTGGGTTCTCTCCTCCACCAACAAAAACTGGACGCCACCAGATAACTGAAAAATTGTTGAGTGTGGCGGAAAGCAATAAATAATCAATCAATCAATCTTTTAAATACAAGTACTGAATTACAGCACGGTACTCAACTTTAGATGAAAAGCATGCCTTTGCATCACTAGCCATGTTTGACATTCAATATCTTAAAGAATGACTCGATACGCGTGCAATTTTGTACCCAGCTATAAAACAGGTATTGAAACAAGGCATGAAAATCATGACCGTCTCGGTCAACCGGAAATAAGTTAGGCTGGTTGCTTATTGACTCGCCCTCATATATAGTGTATATGTGTAAAACATTCAAATAATATTCTCTTTAATGCTATTTTTACTAAAATGAAACTAAATAGATGTGTAAAAGGAGTAGGTCGTTCTTTACCAAAATTATTAATTTCAAGATCCCAGGGGGTAACGGTTTTGGTTCCAGGGTGGGGCCAGAATTATTGTTGTGGCTATTTCTTTTTATCATTTGAAAGACTTCTTTAAGTTTGCTATGTTATAAAAACTAAGTGCATATTTAGGAAAAGGAGGAAAGGATGTATCGAAGTCATGAGTTGGTTGTGACTTTAGAACAGGTCCAAATTAGTCATATCGTTACCTGCATCACCAAGGTTGTCAGCAGGTCTAGTAGCCGCTTCACTCCGTCCGGTCATTCATTTGTCCGTCCGTCACGCTTAAGGGTGCATACTTTGTGTAATCAATAACTCAAAAAGTATCTAACCAATATTATTCAAAGTTTGTACAGTACTATATATATATATTGAAGATATTCTCCTCCTATTATGGGCAAATTTGACAAATTGTTATTGCGATTTTTGCTGTGTTGGATTTCATTTTTTTAGTTATGCTATTGGCTGTGCATACTTTGGGTAATCTGTAACTCCACAAATATGCACAGTGTTTGTAAATATACGGGAAATTTTCAACTTTTATTATAAGCAAATTTGACAAATTTTTATTGCAATTTTGACCGTGTTTGGCTTAGCCTTCTTGTTCCTATTTATGCAATAGATGGTTCATATTTTGTGTACTATGCAGTTCAAACAATTCTCCATCAATATTATTCAAACCTTGCACCATATTTATATACATAACATAAACGTTACCAATTTTGATGCACCAGATTCGCATTTCGGCAAATAATGTCTCTTCAGTGATGCTCAAGTCAAATATGTTGGAAATCCGAAATAAGAACAAACTTAGAAGAGCTGAATGAACCAAAAATACCAAATAGTGGAGCCAAATCCGGCAAAGGATCAGAGCTATGCATGAGGGAGATAATCCTTAATTTTGAAATGGATTTCTTTATTTTATCTCAGCAAATTTTTATCCGTCATACATGGTAGTAAATATACATCTTAAAGATGTGCATCTCCTATAATGGTGAAAGTTGACAAATTTTACTGTGATTTTAAGCATGTTCAGCTTAGGCAATTTTTGCAATATATGCTATTAAAAAACTTCTTTGGCACATTCAACTTTATGAAATGTGGATGTCTATGGTGACGCAGGTCCAGACATATAATCGGTTTTGTGTAAAGTTGCATATTTGTGTAAAGTCTTTTATCAGTATAGATACTTTCAGGGGCATTTGGGTTTAAGAACACATTTTGTTTTATAATGTTGCTGAATATTAGAATTTAGCTTAGATATATAGAACTGGAATTTTTTAAATAAATTTCATAGCCCTTGTCATTAGCGATACTTTTAACCAATACTATATATGATCGATAAGGCTTGTGGGCCTCTTGTTTAATTTTGAATCGTTTCCTAGAGACAGCGGTGAGGTTAGAATTCTTTGGGTGGGTGGGGGGGGGGGGGGGGGGGGGGGTTAACAGAGAATGAAACAGGTTGATAATGCTATACATATGACATTATTATTAAAACTGAAGACAACGAACAGTGATAAATCTCATACATTCAATAAAGATCACAAAATTAAGAGTAGAGCACACGCGCTCGGACCCCTGGATATACCTGGATCTGGTACCTAGGAGGAGTATGCATCCCCTGTTGACCGGTCATTCCCGCCGTAAGCCCTATATCTTGATCACGTACACTGAGTAATCCGTAGTCAAAATCAGTATGTAAAGAGCGGTATAACAATTGGTATGAAAAATAGACAGCAATAGAATGAGGTGAGTCCGCTAATCTACACTGATACCTCCTTTATCAAGCCAATCTAAACACCAAGCCCGAGTCCCTTAAAATCACGCGAGAACTGCCATGGCTGCGGGAAAAGACGACTGGTATACATGATGGTGTATTTATCTGGCGTTGATTTATAGATGGTTAATTTGTTCATCATTAATTTAAAAAAAATCATACTATCTGAAGGAAGTCTAACTTAAAACCAATCTCTTAAGACCGAAATCAGCCGCAATAAAAAGAAATAATTTAGCACTATCTTATGGAATTAGAGTATCTGGGGTGTTTTTATATGCTCCAAACAATCCCCCGTGGATTTCCCACGGACTTACCCTAATAGAACGTTGGTCTGTGATCTTTGATCCAAGACTTTGACTTATTGCTTCTGCTGCTAGTATACCGTTAATCTGATGAGATCAGATGTTCTATCGGGAACCGACATCCGGGAACCGGAAGTCACCTAACCACCCGCCAGGTTAATCTGGCGCATGCATGACCTAATTTCCGCATGCGCCAGAATACCACCAGGCTTGTACTGGGGAACAACATCCCCCCCCACCCACCCCCACACACACAACCACAGAGATACTACAGAACTGAAGCTCTCTCCAAAAAAAGTCAAATAAAAAAACCAGAGAGGGCTACATTATTCCAGCTACTTCGGGAATGATTTGAATTCTCTTTAGAGAAGTGGATAATCATGGCATACACTTCTCCCCGCAGCTGGTAAACGATCAAAAATAGCCAAAATAAATAAAACGCTAGAATTTGAAAGGAATTTGTGAATTGAAAATATGAAGTTTAATTGCTTTAGTCTGAGCCCCAAATCGGGTGAGCTCATATTTACATTGATATAAGAAATTTCGGATTAGCAATAATAATTTTATGTACATGCATTAGGTATCCCTTGCCCCCCCCCCCCCCCCCCCCCCCCCCCCCCCCCCCCCCCCCCCTCAAGAAAATGTTTCATCCGATTGAATCAGTTATTCAAAAACAAGTAATGTTTTATATTTGTGCACACCCAACATCAAATGTTGTAATATTGCTAATCATACTCGGGAAAAAAATTATGTATATTAGACTGGGAAGAATTTTTATGCTGCAGACATTCGGTTTTTCTATAGGTAAAAAATATTATATATAAATAAAAAGGAAAAAGGCAATATAACTGTGTATAGACTTCTGTAATTTTTTTTTAATATGAAATACTTCTTTTATATGCATCAAATCTTTTGATATAAAATGTCTCAATTTGTTTGTGCTTTGGTGATACTAGCAAACGACAAAAGACATAATCAGGTATAAAAAAAGAGGGATCTCAGGGGAAAAAAAATTAAAAAAATCATTATCTGTCCAAATACTGGAACTTCCTAGTGATCAACCTTGAAGCAATAAAAAGAGAACGTGTATTAGCAGAGGATGGGGGGACATCTAAAAGAAAATTTACTCTAATAAAATACTATACTCAGAAAAGTTAATCACAGTTTGTGCCCCTGATGTTGAAGATATTTATGAGATATAATTTTTTTCAACAATTGCCCGTTTTTCATGCAAATTTGGTGGTTCAGAAACAAAAACTTTTCTTGTAATTTGTGAAGAAAAAAAATGAGACTTTTTTAGGGATATTTTGCACATAATTTACCCAAAGTAAAATCAAAGAGGATAACAATTATTGAAACTGAATATTTTTTTTTTATGGATGATCTTGATTTTTTAAAAATAATAACAAGTATGGAAATATATTTTATAAATTAAATTTGATAAAACAAATCTAAGAACGTGGTATTCTTGCTCTATAGTCATGGAACTGTTATTCGCTTTCCTTTAATTGGGATAAATCATCTTGTTTTATTGATTTTAGGTATAGTGGGTAGAACGCATGAAATAAACACTTCATATCAGAAGACTGCGTGATTTTACCCCTATTTATTTTCCGACAAGAATATTCTTACCAAAACCAGCCTTTTGCATCAAAAAATGACATAGGGTCATTATTCTACGCGGTCATTTTTCTACAATTCACACGGAGAAAAATGACCCCAAAGCCATATTTTCTACGAAAAAAGAGGTCATTTCTCTATGTAGAATATTGACTAGGGGGTAAAATTTCTACGTAGAAAAATGACCCCCGGTCATTATTCTACGGGGGTCATTTTTCGTCGTTACACCGGCATTGGTGAAAGTTTACGTTTCAAAATTGCCTGGATGTACGTACGAACAGACAACAGTTACAAAGAAATTCTTTACATGTATTTCAGCTTGTATTGAAAATAATGTAGTGATATACGAGAACAAAACATGATCATTTTATGGCTGAAGTATTGTGTTAATACTGAAAGATACACTGAGAAACCTCTAACGTTGTCATGTGCAAAAGCAATAATAATAATATATTCATGAAAATAGAAATAAATATCTCATAAAAATGGTGAAAAGGAAAAGTTGGATACCCAATAGAATAGAGGAAACTTGCTATTTGTTTAAAACATGTCCATATATCTCTTTCCTTCATATCCCTTTTCCCTCACTCCTCTACATATAAAGATACTTGTATATGATTTAATTGTATTCGTGGTGGTTTTTATATGTACAAAAACCAATATAAAAATTATGCGTAATTTAAAAAATTATATATATATATATATGTGTGTGTGTGTGTGTGTGTGTGTGTGTGTGAATCCAGAAAATTTCTGAAAGGGGGTGGGTGGAATTGAGATTCAAGTTTGTACCATTTCCGTTCAAAAACGGAGTTGGGTTGAAGACTTCAAAATGACTAAAAATAACGACTATATATTGGGCTATTGTTACAAATATTCAACCACGGGAGGGAGGGGGGTTGCAATCTACGCAAGCCCCTTTAATTCCGCCACTGATTTTTATCCTAAACAATATATGACTGCAACGCTAACTCACCAGACTTGTAATTATCTTCACCAAATTTAAATCATTAGAAATTTTCTTTCAAGAGTTGGATGCCAGCGTTGCCGAGATGAATGTATTTCACGTCAAATGGAGGTTTATTTTTCTTACTGGTAATGGATACTTCTGTAACCGGTAGCAGCATTTCCAAGCACAAAAATAACAACCAAAAAACAAAACCGTGTTTTCATCATCGTCAGCATTACAGAAATGAAAATTGTGATGAAAAATATTCGATTATATCAAATTTCATTTCAATGTGATTCGTTTGTAACCAAACATATACTCTTTCTATGCAACACGATTTACATGCAAAATTTATGGTGTCATTGTACAGTCCAGGAAGTGTTACACGATAGGTTACATGAGGAAAATCCTTTCGTAAATCAGAAGTGATAAAAGAGTTAGATAGGTTACATGAGGAATATGTTTTGGTTCCAGCTGACAAAGCTTGCAACAACTTTGTATTTTTTTGTAAGGCTTATTATTACAAATGCATTCTAATCGAACTTGGCATTAATTCCATACATTTAGTAATCGCATTTATACTCCAACTGCCCTTTCAAAAGATCAAATTCTTCTAAATCATGCTTCAGTTTTAAATACATGTAATATCCCAGTCGATGAAGCGGATGAATATGAGTCACCGTACATATACTGGATCCCCAAACTCCACAAAAACCCTTACAAACAAAGATACATTGCTGGATCTAGTAAATGTTCTACCAAGACCCTATCTCTGCTCCTCACTAAAATATTAACTGCTGTGAAGGAGAAACGTCCAACATACTGTGCCACTACATAGGCCAGAAGTGGTATAAATCAAACATGGATTCTTAAAAGTTCTAAAAAAATTTAATGAACTTGAAATCACAAAACCTTTCTCAAATTATCAACATTAAAAAGTATGATTTTACAAACCTTTGCACGACCATACCTCACAATAAATTAAAGACTAAACTTTTTGACATCATACACACTTGCTTCATCAGCAAAAATGAAAATAGCAAATATTCATATCTAGTGATCGGTCATCTCAAAAATTAGTTTGTTAAATACCACTCCGACTCCACACACAATTACTCTGAAGTTGATATTAAAAAGATGCTAGAGTTCCTCATTGACAATATCTTAGTCTTTGGTGATCGGGTCTTCCAACAGTCTGTTGAAATTCCCATGGGCACGAAATGTGCCCCTTTGTTACCTGACCTGTTTGTATATTCTTATGAAGCAGAATTCATTCAAAAGCTTCTACATGAGAAGAAAAAATCTCTTGCTGTGGCCTTCAATTCGACATTTAGATATATCCTTTTATCTATCAACAATGACCATTTTCATTCATCTGTCGATTCGATATATTCCAGTGAACTTGATATAAAAGATAACACAGAGTCTTCCACATCTGCTTTGTACTTAGATATTTTACTGAAAATAGATGCTAGCAGCAAACTAACAACTCAACTTTATGACAAAGTGGATGATTTCAATTTCTCCATCGTCATCTTCCCTTATCTAAGTGGCAATATTCCACCATCACCTACAAATGGTTTTATATCTCCTAACCGATTCAATACGCAAGAGCTTGTTCTGCATATGATCAGTTTTTGAATCAAAGCAGGCTACTGACAAAGAATTTGATGTTACAGGGTTTGTACAATCTCACCTAAAGTCAGCATTTCACAAATTTCATGGTCGTTATAACGATCTAGTTTGCCAGTACAACTTTCCATTAGGTCAAATGCTGTCTGGCGTGTTGCATACCAATTGTTAGGTCGTTCTTGGCACACTGATTCTGACTACAGATTACTCTTTTTACCTGATCGGGATGTAGGGCTCATGGCAGGTGTAACCGGTCGACAGAGGACTCCACCTAGGCACCTGATTTTATGAATACTCAAATGAAATATAATTGCAGATTAATATAATCTGATGTAACACTATGAAATAAATAAATGTTTCATCATTGGTCTGATCATTCTCTCTCTCTTCTCTCTCTCTCATCGCAACTTCAATACAGAATACGACCCCGTGCATGATAGATTGCTGTTTTGAGGTTCTATGTACGATTTCATTGCTTTTACTGTGGTCCAGACAGTTGATTATTATAAATACACTATACGAAATGTCATTTAGTTATTCAAGTAGCACACATCCAGAATAAACTGAAAGAAATGTGCAACCTGTCATTGGTCAGATGCTGTCTGTTCCATAACAATTGTTAGGCCGTTCTTTACTCAATGACTTTGACTACGGATTACTCCATTTATCTGATCAAAATATAGAACTCACAGCAGGTGTGACCGGTCAGCAGAGGATGCTTACTCCTTGTAGGCAACTGATCTCACCTCTGGTATATCCAGGGGTCCGTGTTTGCCCCAACTCTTAATTTTTGTTCCAGGTAGGAATTATGAGATTGATCATTTTTCGTTATCTTTACCTTTTCATTAATGGAAAGACGCATTAATCATGGGCTCTGTGATTTGTAAGTCTTTCTATATCTACCTATTTTTTATGAATAACATAAATAATATCACTGACAATACTTACTAAATGTCATGGGAGTAACACAGACAGACAATTTTATTGTATTTCTGATATTAATATTAAAAAATCGAATTTTGATGTAAAAATCAATTACTGATATGAAAAATAGTTGATGACCTGTTAATATAAGATATGTGCAATATTAAATTTTCTGATAATAGAAGCAAAAAATGATATAAAATATTAGATTTTTCAAAATCAGAATATAGAATGTATTTTGATAAAATGAATTATTTTTGGATATCAGAAAGTAGAATATTTGATATCGGAGAAAATGATTAGTTGACATGACAAAATGACTCGGTCAAAAATACTAATACTGCACCTCAAATACTATACCTTAAGGTATGCGAGTATCTATGATAATTGTAAATTCAAATAAAATTCTTGCTTCCCCGCACTTGTCAATAACCCTGGACTGGAACAATTATAAAAACTGTATATGAAAAAGATTTCATTTTTATTTGCATAGTATGTCAGGGTTCGACACTAGCTTTTCATATTAGTGAAGTTTACTAGTCCTGTATAGTTCTGAATATTCCGGCTATGAAAGGCAGTGGGTGGGGGTGTGAAGGCCCGGTGAGTGGAGAAGCAAAATCCTGTAAATTCTGAATATCAACTTTAAAAATAACTTTTGAATATCTACTGTATGTCCATCCTAACTGGCCCCCGAGGTTCATAATTGGAACAAACATATACTCAATACATTATAAATCCTTGAATATTTTGCTCCTCACTGTAGCTCAACTTTGGCATTGGGACTATCCTACATTACATGGCAATACTTGTCTGCACATCATCTTGATAGGATTGTAAAAAGTCCTAAGGTCCATATTGTTCCGAAGAAATTTGAAAGCATACCAATTCTGGAATAGATTCACGTGATTTGTCCTAATATTTCTTATCATATGGGCACTCAGAGCCATGAATCTGTATCTTGTCATTTGAATGCCCTTAACCAACAGTTGTTCCATGTGAAGCTTCAGAATTTTTTTTTTTCGGGAAGGGGGTCGTCTTATTCTTAGGGGGAAGGAGGGGGGCAGTGTCCAATCTATACTAGAGATCTAATATTTTAGTTCTTTACAAATGAAACTGCATAAATATATGTGAAGTTAAAAAAGTTTTACCCCAACCTCCCAGCAACTGTGATTAGTTGAAAATTGTCTGCAATATGATTTTTAAAAATACATGGAAAATGAACAGATCAGTCGGAATTAATAGCTCTGCTCCATTAGTTAATCACTTTCATTAATTTTTATTTTCAGATTTTGTAAAAAAAAAAAAAAAAAAAAAAAATCTTTGTTATTTGATGCAAAATGTCAATTTAATAAATTCCTTGAAGAAAAACAAATATGGGTCTCTAAGCAAAAAATTTTCTGAAATTTATCACTTACCTCCCATTTTTCAAATGGGTGTATAAACATGATAAAACTTGCAACACACAAACAGACAGACAGACACACAAACAGACAGACAGACACACACACACACACACAGACAGACAGACACACACACAGACAGACAGACACACACACAGGGAATTTGCTATTAAAATACATATACAATATACAGTGTACAGTCAAACTGTGTTATCTCGAACTCAAAGGGACAGAGAAAAAACTTGGAGATATCCAAGAATTCAAGATGTCGCCAGTAAAATACTTAAAGAATAAGCAGTGGGGACTTCCTGATCACTTTGACATATCCATGGTATTCGAGATATCGGTGTTCGTGATACCAAAGTTCAACTAAGCTTTTTAGCTACATACATCCACAGTGTACAAATCCGATGACGATTAAATATCTCCAAAGATAACTGTACCAGAGAAAAAAAAACTACTATGAATTCTTTCATTTATATTTTTATTGAATCCTATTTTGATGTACAATAAAGTACAAATATTGAAAGAACATAGATTTGTCATTAAAAAATGATCACAGGTAATGTTTCTCATGATTTCTCTATATAACTCTTGACTATATTCATTAATACATATCACTAATCTATTAGCCACCATGTATGTATCACAGGTTTATTTCTCTTTCAGAACAAAATCTGTTTGGAATGTTTCTCACGTGTAACATTTTAATTTTCAATTCAGCTTCCAAAGGTGTACCGAAACATAAAAAGAGATCCGAAAGTTGCTAAAACTTGTACAACAAAAAGGCTTCGAAATAAAATATGTACCATACAACATATTCTATCAACAAATATTGAACAAAGAGTGATTTACAAACAAAAAATTAAATGCTTGTAAAACAAGAAAAGACCATAACTTGATCATTAACACTGAAAATTTCAACAACCCACAATTATGAACACATAATCAGCAAACAAAGAATAGCATACATAGAGATTTAATTAAAGGGGTGCCTATTAAAGCTGGAACAGTGAATATGGGGAGAGAGGCCTGTGGGTAAAATATGGGTCTGAGCATGGAGTGAGAGGGCAGTAAACTGTGCGCAACAATATCGAGGTAATAAACAAACGGATAACAGTACGCAATACAATATATAATATATATACGCAGAACATTATACAAGTGTGATATTCTGACTTTGAATATGTGATTTGGACTTTGTTGCACAGTCACTTGTTAAAATTTGCAGAGAACCTGCTTTTAACAGTTCTATAAACATTGCGTTTACATGTAAAAAAAAAAAAAAAAAAAAAAAACAAACAAAAAAAAAACCCACAAAAACAAAAAAAACTCAGTTACGATTAATTGAACCTTGTGCAACTGGCACCTGGGAAATAAAGTCTCCAACAAAGCATTTTTTCCCTCAAAAGTGAATGGAATAATATGTGCCCTTTTCTCATACATAAAACAAAACAAATCTGAACGAAACAAAGAGCACTATCATTCTGTATACAGCACTGAATATGAACATAATTCTGCCTGTTTACAAGGCAGAATCAGCACACACCGACAGATTCAGTTTAACCAATCATCCATAACACTGGTGTCTGGCTCTTTTGGCAATCTGGTATGTTGGCTTATTTAAATCACAATATTCTAGAACATACTAAGAGTTATTTATACTGAATTTCTGATACCTAGGTATTAAAATGACAACCAGTAAAGAGAAGGAATAAAGCCATATAACAGTGGGCCCTTTCCACTGCTGTTGCTTACTATGTTGTATATCTATAGGTGAAAAGTGAGAGGTGCCCCCCGCTACATGCATATAGACATGCTTTACATTATTTGGGACTAGCTATTTTATGCAGCATGGTACATTCTTTTCAATGCCCTGAAAATGATTTAACATTATTAATTTATTTCGACAATTGGCACTGCTTCAACTTTATAACATATCAAGTCTTCCAGCTCTTCACTCTCAGTACAATGGAATAAACAATATAAATTTCAAGATGTTGTAAAAGGACTGCAAACTTCTCTGTGTACATGTGTCACAGTTGGATTGAGTTAATTTAAATGCTGATGTAACATGAATGACTGATGAAGACAAAACATTCACACCACTTGGCAAGTCCAAAATATGCTTATAATATGTCTTCAGTTAGAACTAAATAAAAATTGCTCAGCAAATATTCAAGAAAATGAGTATTTTTACAATGATTCAAAGATTACAAATAGTACAAGAAATGCATCAAAGTATTGCAAAATGTTTAAATACAGAGGACAAAGAAATCAAAGAATATAATTAAAACATGTAGCAGTTTTCACACCTGGATTAGTCTATAGGTCAGCACAAGTCTTGTCTTTCATACTTTGTAATGTTTCTTAAGGAGCAATAACACATCACTAAAATTATAATTGTATCTATATCCTTTTGAAAGTCATAATTTGTCTAGTAATTAGCTCAGTGGATTCAAGTGTTCAACTGGAAATCTGTAGATCATGAGTTTGAGTCCCAACAGGGTTTCAAAGTTTGTTTCACGATTTTACACAAAATTGCAATTTTTTGCTACATGCACCAAACGTTTGTGGATCCAACACCACTACATTTTTGTATATAACCTGCAGATTTCATAATATAAATCCTACAGTCTTCATTGATATCAATTCTACACATTTCATTAATTTCAATAGGTGTGTTATAGCTCTTCAACAACAAGAAACTTTCATTGTAGATGTACGTATTCATCCTATACCTCAGCACAAGAAGCCACAGGCCTAACAACCTTAGATTTCAGTCAAATTCATTTACTCTTTCACTCTTTAGGTAGTTAACAGAACTCAGAATTGTCTCCCTTTGACAGGAACACAAAATCTAAACATTAAAAAGCCCTTTTAGGTAGTCCTTTCAAAAAATGTTTCTTGGTACACAGTCAATAATTTCATTCCTGGTTGACACTGTCAAAGGTACATACATGTTGTTCTCTGGAGCAGAATTTCACCAGCTTTGGAGAAAAATGAATAATCCTACTCCTAATATTCGACTTCAGCACTAGCAGTAAGAAAAGTCACTAAGTATTATCTAGCACTAAGCTGTGTCCCTTCATGTGAAGAACTTAATGACCAGGATTTCTTCAAAAGTACTGAGTCTGGCTCTTTGTAATGAGCACTGGGTGATCTTGTCAAGCTCTTGGTGTTACTTTTCAAATGTGGGGATGACCTGTAAATAATCACAAGAGTGTTAGGTGTTAAAGCTCACCTGTAATTACACTTGCACAAAGAAAATCTCACAAACATTAGACCCCTACAGGGTTCCTATCCTGGCCTCACTGATCAGGCCTGAACCTACAATATGTTTTGTGGATGCTTGTAGATTTACTACTATAGTAAACTGTTCCTGATGAAAATTTTGACCTCTGACTCCCAATGTGGACCAACCCTGGGCCTGAATATCACTGTCTGGACAAAATTATGTCTACACTATATACAGATGTTTGCATTTCATTAATTTTGCACAACGATACTTGTTCCACTTGACAAATCCATGAAATTTAAACTTTATGAATGCATTTTGTTCTCATGAAATTTTGACCTAAAGTACTGTAAGTGATTTTACAATCATCACAATTCATAAATACATCATACAGCTGTATGTGAAAAGAAAGATAAAATGATTTAACTATCACCATTAATTATGTTCGTGCATTGTATTTTAAATAAATATACATCATTATTTTTTCTCCAAATCAAAATAACTGTATTTAAATGTTTGTGCTCAAATATTACTTTAAGATACCACACAGTTTGACAGTTAGTAATTTATATTTTTCTGTCATATATTCATAGGTGATATGGTTTCTTTAATGCAAGCATAAAATCATGAATTATCACTGAGTGCTATAGACACAACACATACCATAAAACTTTGTGTTAATCAAAATACATTCGCTATTTAAGCAATGAATATTTAATATGGTTCAAACTTTTAAGGGAGATAACTCACAAAAAAATTAAGTCATAATATGTCATTTTTTTATATGGATCAACAAAAAACTTTTACTTCAACCATTGGTGATGTAAATGCAAACAACTAGGCAAAGAACATTGCCACAAAAATTACTAATAATTTGAGCATTCCACAAATTTTACAATCCATTTTCCACTATGTGTAATATGGAATAATACACATGTAGTATGTCACACTGATTATATATTTTGATGAGAGCACACAAAGCAAGATTCTAGCAGCTGGGCACACTGAACCTGAGGAATTTCATAATGGTATTCAATACTCACCAATTCACCTACTACTGCATTAATACATCTCCCCAATCTGACTAAAGCCACCACTTACTTCACTGAATTAGTAACTACTAATATAGTGTAAATAGTAGGGGCAGGTTAAGACTGCATATTTCCTCCAACGCAGTTGTGAGGGGATAAAAATGATTGCAATGCCAATCTAATTTGCCATTATTTAAAACAAAAGCTCATGCCTATCTAAAATATCAACTTATGGGTCAAACTTGCATTCATTCATTTATTTCTTTATTCATTGTCTGTGACATCAAACATTTTGCTATTTTCTGCAGTATCTCCAAAACAAGACATAAGCAGTTACTTTTAGAGTGCAAGTATGCTCCAAATACCATTTGTGACATCCAAAACCAGGACTTGTTCATTGAACCATACCAACCATCTCTAGATACGTTATAGGACTAAACATGCCTAAAAACAATACCACAGTGGTAGCATGGTTTAATTGTTTTTAATTTGTAACTGAAGAACTGAAGAGGTTAAACCATATGATACCATCACATCTCTTAATTTTTATGAATGCAATTGTCTTGAAAAATAATTAACAATTTTCATTTTATCATGTATTTACTGAAAACTAACAAGTGTTAAATGGTGAAAACACACATTTATGAATTGAAACTGTTCCTACTTTAGTTGATTTAAACACTAGAATCAACACAGGAAAGAAAAGAAAAAAAAGTTTAGAAAATCGACAAAATTTGGTAGAAATGCCATAACTATCATTTGCAGACATATTCTGCACTAATTTAACCACAAATCAATTCAAACCAAGTATGTTCTTTTCCTATAAAAGTACATGCATTCATATTCTATACGAAGTGCTACATTTGTGTTACAGAGATAAGGAATATATATATTTTTTTTTTTTTAGTATTTTGCGGTTCAGAGGACACAGGGGTAGAACAACTGTACATAGATATAAATGTCAAAGACTAACCATTTGAGGTCCTAATATAAAGATTTTATTCCCTCTACAATAAAAGGTTTAGGTTTTTAATGTGAAAACCAGCATACTGACTGCATTGAAGGATGACAATAGTGTCAATTAAATCTAAATTTCTTGGACTTTGTTTTCAAAATATACTATTGTATTTTGTAAATGTCAAATTGAAAATATTAAAATTAATAATGCTTTAATCTGGATACTTTCATTTTCAACGCTTGGCAGAAGGAAATAATGAAAGGGAGATAACTACTATTTGGACCATACATTACCTGCCCTTGACATTAGCACTTTGTGTAATGGGAAATCTTTCGGCTTGTTCACCTAGCGTTGTTGTGTTTTGCTTTAAATCTATCACAGTTTTACTTCTGGTCAGGGCATCAACACGTTTAAATTGAACACCTTTAATAAAAAGCAACAAATCATACAAGCATAAAGGATTTGGCAGCTAGGACTGCTGAAAAAAGCCAAATTGTATCTTTCAAAGCAAATTAATGATCATGCAGCCAAACAAAGCCACACTTTTGTGTTGACCAATATTGTGATTAAATCCTTTAATAAGTTTACAACTGAATGTGTCAATGATCCATTCAACCATTACAATTAGTTGTTATCCAAGAAATTAAATTACGACAGTAACAAAAAATACTCAACTTCCTGAACCAATATTAGATTAATTAAAAGCCTCAATTCCCATGCAAATCAACCATATCAAAATACTTAAAATGCATCGCTTATAGATCTCCAGTACTGCACAAGGGCATTGTGCTCACAAACCTTTAGCTTGTTCACCAAGAGTGGTGTTCATTCTCTGGAGCTGACTAGGAGGTAGATTGGAAGGCTGGGTTCGTAGCTGCATGGGGATAAATGTACGATTCCAGGTCGTCATGGTTGATTTGTTTTCAGGAATGTCTAAGTTGAAAGTTTGAGCACTGGGCACAACAGGCATGGTGGGAACAGATTCTGGTGGCTGGTACTTGTTCAAGACCTTTCTCACAGTTCTATACAAATAAAAATAACCTTAAATGAAAATCTAGAGTTCTGATCTTCTACATTTTTATTGAACTTTTTATTCTAATTTATAGTATGTTTCAATGAAAACATTATATTCAAGGTAACATGAATTATGAGTAATATCTCTATGTATTGAATTGCAACTTAGAAAAAAACACATGGGGGTGACATATTTATCAAACAAACCAGTGTTATTAAATCAAATAATTGAAAAAAAAATTAATATTTCAACAAAAGTATTAGTGAAGTAAACTGACTCATTGTCATCATCTATATCATTCAACAGACAATCTCTAGTGAGTTACAAACAAATATCATGTGATTACCATGCATAAAACTTCTATAATAATATGTACTAACTTGTGCATTTACACTAACTTCAGTGTCAGAATGCAAACAAGCTAGCTTGACAGTTAGTTTCTAAAAGTTAAAAAGTTCTACTTAAAACATTTGACATCTCGACAAACATGCTCTGAAAGGTGGTGTTACCAAAAGTGTGAGGGTAAAAAAAAAAAATAAAATCTGGGAAATTAGTATGTCAACTTGTCCAATTTGAACATAACACAATTAAATTCTTGAGACAATAGAAAAATCAGGGAACACTGAACAAACACATCATTAGGCAATAAAAAGAAAATTCTTTTTCTTCTTCTTGGACATAATGAGTGAGAAATTTAATTTTCATGAAATTTGTCTGATCTCTCATAAAATTCTTACTCATCAGAAGCACACACCAATTACTGAATTACTGAAGTAACTAGTGCGATGAATCTACATGTATACATATATGAATTATAATCTTGACAGTTCCCTGGCAATCCTGCTGTAAACTTTGACCTTGTGATCAAATGTACATGAAATTGACAACATGAAAAATAATCAGCTCAATAAAGTAGCTGGATCGTGCCAATCGAAAAACTGGGAATACAAGGATGTATCTTATGCATGCATGGTATGTGATTAAATAAAATGACTAGTGCAGCATATGTTGACTAAACTGCTTTTTTACGGACTCTGAAAATCAATGGCATAACATAAAAGCCCTTTTTAAACCAGTACATAAGGATATTTTCAAAAGCTAGCCTTTATTGCCTAATGATATTCTGGTGAAGCGCAACATGTTAACATCACGCCATTAAACCTGTAATTTCCTCGCTGAGGAATGTTGGGAAGGGAGAATCCCTGGTTTGGTCTCTCTGTCTGGACAGAGCTAATTCTAGACATAAAAACAAAGGGAAAAAATGTCTTATATCACTGAATCCACAGAAAACATTTCTGAGTATCATTACCGTAAATAAACAATACATTATCAAAAGATCAAAAGTCTTCTTGAAAGTGTAAAATCTGAGTGCACTTTCTACACATACCATATCCGTTAAATTGCTAGAGATAATTCAGTACAGCTGAAACTGTGAATTCGTGTTTATTAATGTATATTGGCCAAATTTTAAAAAAAACACTGAGATGCAAGTGAACCAACATTTCCTTAATATCAATGATGATGATGTAAATGTTCTACCACCAATGGATAATGAATTAATTATTCAAAGACAGGAAGTTGCCTAACTGTGTTAAATTAATTGATCACTTATACAGTAAAAGAAACTGTCCATCACCAGCTCCCACTCATTAATGTCCACATAAAGGCTAAAATAAAATGTGACATTGTTATAAAACTGTGGAGTAAGTAAAATTAAGCTCTCTAAAGCACATAATACTGTAATTAAAATAGTAAATGACAAGAATACGTGGTGAAATAAAAAATACAGATAAAAGATCAAACACACACATATATATCTAAATACACTCTACTAAAGCAAAAAACTCAGACCAAACAAAGGAAAATCCTGCTCTTAGTTAAATGATTTGCCACTGTTCCAATATGATTTAAATTAAAACATGTCCAAGATATTTCATGAGAAGTCTCAATATGCATGCTACAGTGCATGTAACCAACGATTTTCCTTACTTGGCCCAATAGAGCGTCAGAACTGAAGCACGTGGATAGATACGAGACATAGATATAAACAAGACCGTCGACACTGAGCTTGTTTACCTGTGCAAACTGATGTTACTGTTCGCATGGTGTTCTTGCATGGTCAGGAAGTAAGAACAATCATGGGGGTGTTCCGCGAGGAACAACGGATTGTTTCTACTTCCAGGACCGCTGAAACAAACAACAGACACTGGTGAAACACACACATTGTGCAAAGTTAGTGAGGAGAGGTTGTCAAGCAAATCACGACGTCACATCATGGTTTACCATTAAGGAATATAACTCCCGGCATTGTGGAATGAATTCACTTGTATTATAAATTTACATGCTTTTTATGCTGAAAATATTTATTTCCTCTACCCAAACACCCCAAAAAAATTTTTTTTCTCCACAAAATTTATTTCCACTAAATTAACCACTTTTACTTTCTTTGAGTTTCTCACATTGCTGGTGTAACAATACAGTGACAATATTTTCATCTGTTCTAGAGGTGAACTTATTAGGCAACTCTGAATGGTCAATATGTATTCCACAGTACTGTTGTAGCAGTGATATACTAAATACACAAAGATATCTTGAAAAACACTTTCTATAATGCAGTACTGTAACTATGCACATTGATGAACGATAACAAGGCACATGGCTTAGCTATTGTATATAAACATTCTAGCATTAGTGAATCATAAAAAGCTACCCGGTAGATTTACCAAACAAAATGATGATGGGAGTTTCAAAATAGTTTCCTAGCTACTGTATTCTGCTTAATCTGAAAAATCTGCCAATTAAAGTCAAATCATTAAATTCAAATTAGCATCTGTTTTCTTTTTTTAAATATTTCATAGACATTCTATGAATAATTGTATCAGAAGTTATTGGAAGCATCCAGTCCATGTTGTTTTAAGTATCTAAGCTTGGAAAGTTCATTCAAATACTTTTTCACTGCATGCAGGGAAGGGTTGCTCGTGCAGGAATTACTTACACAGACAATTATGACCACATTCTTGTTTTGCAAACAAACTGACATATACACAAAATACCGAGATTTGTTTCTTACTGTTGTGCGGTGATTGGAATTGAAAGATTGAAACAAATCTTAGGGAAAAAAACTTACCTTTTCTTTTGCTGGTTCTCCTGCTCTCCGACCTCAGCCTCTCTCTGAACATGGAGTGATCTTGGACTGGGTAGGGATCTAGAACCATATGGTGTGGACAGGCCTTGCTGTGATTTTCCCTCCAGATACTGTTGACTAGGTAACATGGGTTTAGGAAGAAACACTTCTTTGTTTGCCCTATCCTTGCTTCCCCTTGCCCTCGACTGCTGAGCCAGTGGTAGGTTTTCTAGTTTGGATGGGTTCTGTGACATTATGGGGGACATTTTTCTCTGTTTACTTGATGCTGTTTCATTGTTTGCTTGTTTTTCAATGGACACCTGAGTTGGTTGTCGACTAACATTGCTTTCTATTGGATGAGAACTGACACTAAATTGTACATCCTGTGAAGGTTTTGGTTGTAAAGCGTCTGGTGTTTTGCCTAATAAAGTACTGAGATATTCTTGACCAATCAAATTTTGGTTTATAGGACCATTATTTTCTATGATTTTCGTACGTCTTTTCACGTGGCTGCTGTGCATTGTAGTCCGAGATCGCTCTACCCTTAATCCATGCATGGGGTTAGGGTGGGAATTTTCAATAAAAGTACCAGATTTGTGTAATTTTTTATCTTCCCTATCTTTATCATCATTCCCTTGAATTGAAACATAGGACACTGACAACGGAAACATTTTATTGACATGAGAAAGACGTTCCGGTTTAGTGGGGGGGTTTCTTGGAATTGACTGATGCTGATTTTCGCGGAAATGAACATTGTGAACAGGTGCAGATTTTGTTGGAGTTCTATCGGGAATGGGGTGTTGTGAATCATTTGTTCTTGAATGGTCTTTCTGTAAAACAATTGAGAAAATGTTTGAATAACAAGGAGAGTTTTGACTGCAAGCAAATTCACAATATATTTTTATGTAGATAAAATGTCTTCATAAAACATGAATAAAGAGAATCACTGTTACTAAAAATAAGAATTTACTTAGTGAAATTCATCATCTAAATAAGAATTAAAATTCAAATATCATCTATATCAAAATCCTGTAAATGCGAATGTAATTTACAAGTACTCAAAATTCAGTGGAAATTCAAATTAGATTATAGTGAAACTAATGATTAATGGAAGTGAAGACATTCACAAGTGTACAACTCGTGAACTGACATTGTTAAAGTATTAAAAACTCTTCCCATGCTTCTGCTGTGTGCATGCAGTGAGTTGATACAAACCATTATTTGAATTAGTTGATGAAACAGTGTCCGCGGTATAGGATTAAGAAGTAAAGAAAATTATACACCTGTATCAATTATACATGACATTATTGATGACCGTGTAAATTATTTATAAGATTAGGACATAATTACACTTTCAAAAATAGGTTATATTTTTAAATATGGAAAAACCACCTCCCATGTTTAGGAACTGATAGAAAGGTCTGGAGACTCACTTGTTCAGTTTCACGATTTTCTTTACTTTCTTTTTCTGGGATCGTTGAGGCACAGCTACTACCTGATTAAGAGAACAAACACGTGAATTTCAAACAATTCACTTCAGCTCTTATCACAGAGCACACAATCTGTTAACCAACACAACAGTGGACAGAAAGCCACCTTGCTGAAAGGCAACATCTGTGGGGAAATTAAATTCAACAACAACTGTGGGGAAATTAAATTCAACAACATCTGTGGGGAAAAATTAAATTCAAGATCATAAACAAACCTGGTTAATTGTTTAAGCACTCCACAACACAGAACAAATAATTGCTTGCACAAGTGCTTCATGCCCTGCCTAACTTATCTTCAGAGACAAAATAAGATTTGCAATATAGTCAATTCCATCTATAACTGTTTACTGATCTTCAGAGTCAGTTAATATATGATGTGCAATATTTTCTATATACCCTATATTAAATAATTTTTAATTCATTCAAGCAACACTTTATTCCAGTAGTTTAACACTGGGTTGGGAACAGGCAATGCTTATATGTACTGTAGATTCCTAAATGTCTGTGAAATCTTTATTACCACGTAATTTAGCAAGAAGCACCACTTGCAAAATAAAATTACTTGCTTTTATCATCAATATGCTGAAATGCATGCACATCTTTTTATCTCTGATCAAGATAATTCATTTCTAGTAAATTTCAAACACAACACAGAAACTTTAATGACCTAAGGTTAAATTTTACTGCCTACATACTAAGTATATTGAAATAACTCTTTGATATTTAAGTATTAAAAAAAAAACTCTAATGCTGAAATAATATGCATGAACTTTTCTCATCAAATATTAGTGTGACCACAACACAAAGATATTAGTGTGACCACAACACAGAGGTATGAACGTTTCTGTGAATACCTGACACTGGTCGTGTTGCCAAGGTAACTTGCTCTGCCGGAGTTTTACTTCTCAGGTTTCCAGGGGTTAAAGAACGATGCTGTAGGAATGAAACCAAAAGAAATTATTCCCTTGTGGTGATTTGTCCCTACATAATGTCCCACATATAATCTGAACAATTATCATAAAAGCAATTATCAGATATGGATTAGGCATTCCATGTACAACCAATCAGCAACACTTTGATAATCTGGTTACATCACTAAATACTGGCTTCCCTGGCCATAAGCTGAGAATATATATTTAGGTCAAATTTTGAAATTGATCTTATTCATGAAATATTAATACATGTATTTATAAGTCAATGAAATTCAGTTTGAGTTAATATTTTGACTTTGATTCAAAATGACAATAAAGTATTATTGTGATTTTAACAAGGCAAGGGTTTACACATATTCTTATTTCTGACTTGAGTCTATTCTTGGGTTATGATCATGGAGCTGGTCTTACTTTGCCACTGGCTGCCTGACGTTTGGGTTCCACTGTGGGCGTAGTCGCCTTTTTCTTCTTGCTAACAGTAGTCGAGACATTGGAGACCTCTCCCATGCTGTCCCTCCTTAGCGGGGTCTGGTAAAGGGGTGGGCGATTAGAGTCATCTGAAAATTAATTTTGAGTTAATTAGACTTCATGACACAGTATGCGCACCTGATTTAGTTGGATTCATATTGTAGTGCCTTTAGCACAGAACCAAGAGTACAAATCTGTGGATAGGCCTACTTATCAAGTTCTCCATTCATCTATTAACATAAAACATATATCTACCCGATTGCTCTAAATATTAAATAAAATATTAAATTGGTTATTACGACATACATTCATCTTTAGCTGTTCGCTTTTTGGTAGCTTTGCTGTCAAATTTCCCTTCGCTTGTCAACGCTACAATCTGCAATACAAGCAATCAAACACAATAGTCACTATTACTATTCACGATCAACCTCAGATTAATCAATGGTATATACATGTGCTGTTAAACAGAGAATGAAGCTCAGACCTTTGGTACATATGTACCAAGATACAGGAAATACATTCCACTCTTTCAAATCAATTTACATAAGCCCTTTCTATTTAAAGAACAATGTCCAATCAACAACCTTGACCTCTGACCTTCTATTTATGATTATGGTGAAAATACAAGAATTTGTGTTACATTTCTAAAAAGAATGCTTACCACAAATGAGTATTCTGTATCAGGGGTTAATCTGCGGACTGTGTAACTCAGGTCAGTCCCAGAGTAGATGATTTTGCTGTTCATTAGAACATCGTATCTTGTGATCCTCCCCAGAGGCACCTCGGGGGGCTCCCATGTAATATGAAGCTCATTTCTACCCAGCACTTGAACATGAGGCTTTGAAGGGGCATGTGCACCTTAAAGAAATATACGTGTGTGATAAAAAAAACAACAACAAGCTTTTGGGTGTTTACAAGGCAATGAATTCTCTATCTACTATTAAAGAGCCCTGATACTCTTACTAAAAATATTTTTTGTCACTTGTCATCTGCATTATGATGAAAAGAGACGATCTAAATTAAAAGTAAGATACTGGTGCTTCTTATTTAGAAACTAGATTTGTTGGAGTTACACAAACCCCACCAAGGTTATAGTGCTGCCAAACGTTATCTGAATAGACCCATTTGACTACTAAACCTTCATATTCTCATGAGATATATATATATATATATATATATATATATATATATATATATATATATATATATATGTTGATTTAAAATGTCCATGTATGACAGAAAATGAGTAGGAAATGTGAATGGTTTGAAATTTTTTAAAGTCCATGTGGCTCAACTTTTCCAAAAATTATTCCACCACATCTAAATGCATACATGACCTGTATATGTTTAGGACATATCTAAGTCCTAAATTTCTGTTGCAAATGTCCAAAATGTATAACTCAGATTATGAGTAGAAACAGTAATTTGTTTGAAGTCCATTTGCCATAATCTTGCCAATAAATACTGAGTTGACCCCAATTCAATCATAATCTGTGTATTTTTTGTTATGTATCTATCTTTGATTTCAATTCAAAAATGTCTATGTATAACTGGATAATGCGTGGAAACTATGAATTGTTTATATCTTTTCTCAGTCCAAGGGGCACAACTGATAAAAAAAATTGTGTAAACCATATAAAAACTTGACTTAGATATTATTATGATGCATCGATATACCAAATTTCAGTTGAATATGCACATCTGTAGCAGAGATAATGAACAGAAACTGAATTGTAATGGAAAAGGGTAACACTACAGGCCCTGCCACTTCATGTATATTCTAATGCTATTCTAATTCTAATGCTAATCTATTCTGTTTTGTAATCTGAATTTTGATTGGTTAATGCACTTAAGTTTGAGGCAGATAAATAAGGTAAATAAGGATGTAAAGCTTTCCATCAAATGTAAACAATTTGTGATATTTTACCAAAGCACCAATGAAAAAGAGGTAGATATCTAATAAAAGTTAAAAAAAAAAAAAAAAAAAAAAGTAAAAAAAAACACAACAAAACCTCAGTTTGTAATTGATAAACCTGCATTAGTATTCTCAAATCTGAAGATAGAGCATAGTTCTCAAATCTTAACACTGAGAAAAGTAACAGTTTTTATTTGAATTCAAACACAGCAACAAAAGATTACCAGCATTTAGATCTCTCCTATCAGTGTACATATCTAATAAGGAGCATTTTTATGATTAAGGAATCAGGGACAGACAACTCTTAACCGGGAGAAGGCTGTCCGCCGCATATCAAGATTTGTTTAGTACATGTCTCAACTAATTTTAAAAGTCTTTTTTTCCACTTATGAAAATGATACCTATTTCTGAGGTAGTCCCAACAACATAAGATTTATCTCCCTTTCCTTTACTGGTAGCTGCACACACCTATCAATGAAACATGTTCATTATAGCATTGTAAATAGTAAATTTTTGATGTAGTTAACAACTGTTTTACAGTAAGTAATGCATGAATCATATCCCCAACAAAACAATGCATGTGATTACAAACACAACTTCAGTTTCAGTTTATTTGCGTTCTTGACACTTGAAATATTTGCTTCGACATATCTGACCACATTAAATCCGTGCAGAATACGTATATAAAATGTGCAATACCTCTACTTGGTAAGACGTATTTGCAGTTAGTCCAGTTAATATTGAAGTCAACTCCTGAGTGTGTTCTATCACTTTATCATCTACAATCAAGTAAATGAAATCATAGGAATGTCAGTTTATTAGAATTAACAGATATTACACATCTGTGTGTTATCTAGATTAGTACATATGATAAATCAGTAAATCTACAGATATAAATAAAGACTACAGATAACTTAGAGCTTAGATCATAATTTAACTTCAGGCTAATTGGAGACAAGAAATAACGATAGTTTTCATACCTAAAAATATGTAGTATCCTTTGAGAGTCCCATTTAACTGCTCGGGAGGGTCCCAACCTATTTTTAGCTGTGTTATTGTACAGCCTAACACACGTAAATTGATAGGTGCAGATGGAACTAAATAAAAAAAAAAAGATCAGTTCAATTATTTCATATAAATCACAAAGATTTTACTAAAATAAGAAAACTATAACGATATATACACAATTTTATCAATAACATTTTCTAAACTGGATTTCTCTGTCAACTTTTGGGGCTAAACACACTCAGTCCACTGGTCCCTATTTCATAAGTCAGATACTTTGATACCTGTATCCACAGTTAACCACAGTTATGTCCCTTGGCTGACATCTTTTAATGAAAACTAACTCTGCCTTAGTCTCACTTTCCCCAAAACTTTTGCTCTCAAGACTGAGCAAATGAGTCTTGAGAGTCTGAGGAAAGCGAGATTAAATCTGCCTATCTATATAAATGTGCTACTAACTACTTCACCTGATATTGCTGCTGGAATTTATGATCAAATTTGAAGCTGTCTAACTAATTTATGGTTGCCCTACTTTGGGGGCAATGCAGCAAGCAAAGGCTATCTAATTTAGAACAAATTACCAAGGATACAAACCCAAACCTACAAACACCAGTGTGGAAAACCTTGCTGTTTCACTACAAAATGGTGACAAAAGGACATAACTTAGTTAACTGTGGATATCTCTAATCATCTTCACAGTGGTCTGTGTGGTCAAGCATTTCCTACAGTCCCTTTCAAAATTGTAGAACTGTAGTTGTCTGGGGGAAACTGGGACAGATTTCTGGTCTGTTCTGTACCTACTTCTTCCAGTGCCTGACGACTTGTCCAAATTACCTGTATCTGAACATTCCATAGTCATAAACAATCATTTTGTCACCTTCACCCTCACTTTTAGACAGTGAAGGTGTGGATGTACTGAGGCTTGAAGAGATACCACTTACCATTTTCCTCAGTGACAATCGTTACGGAATCACTGAATTGACTTTCATCACCCTCCGTGAAAGCCCTGAGTTTGTAGGTGTACTGTGAACATGGCTGAAGTCCAAAAATCTGGCAATTTAAGTCTTTACCAGTGTAAACACATTTGTTGGCTGAAACACAAAATAGCAAAGATCAGGGTAAAAAGTTTTCATAAATCTTTAAATGAAATGCCAGTTTCTTTTAAAAAGAAATTCTGATCCATGTAAAACACAAAATTCAAAAGCTTTGAAGAGAGACTAAAACTCCAATTATTACATAACAAAGATCACGTCCAATACACTTCTACAACATTTCTAATAATCTAGGTCATTTTGATCAAACTGAAATTACAACTTTACATCAGTATCTTTGCACAAATTACAAATAATTTTGATGACAATTTTGGGGGCCATTCAATGCCCATATCATACACATGTACAGTTCTTTGTTATCGATTAAGTTTGAATATTACTCCTTTCCTCGTGAATGAAGTTTTAAGGATTTATGTATAACCACTGCATAAAATCAATAATGTAATATAAGGGGTCACTTCTCATTCTAATGTCTTCAAGCAGGTAATAATTTCCATTGTGATATCATACATCATAAACATTATTTATATTTCAAAATATTTTCCTTTATATAACTCTGTACAACAGAGTCGTATGGCTATATTGTATGAATACTACACTCTCAGGTCAAGAAGTCATTATCCGCAATTCAACTGCAACATCATAATCAAGCATTCACATTCTTTAAAAACAACACCATGCAATGCTCATACTGCAAAATACGTTTGTTCAGTATATTCAGAAAAGATTTACATCCAAATAAACCATTTTCTATGGTTTAAAAAAAAATGGCTCCAACAGCATTCTTTCGGCTTTTTCTCTAATATCAAAAAGTATTAACAAAATGTAAGTTTTAAGAAGACGTTGATAAACATCAAATTGAAGAAAGAGGCCACGTCATTACATTACTTAACACTACAGAGACCATGTACACCAAGGTTAATGATCCTAGTCTTATTAGCGTTGCTTATTCTACATGATTACCTATGAAAGTATAATCTTAACCTTTGACCTTGAAAAATAACTATCAACTTCCTCTCACCATGAGAAAAATATATATCAGGGCTATTTTTCCTAGCTTTAATAGTTCATTTTTAATCCTTCCCACAAGATGCTGATCGTTGAGCAGGCAAATACACAGCACCATACATTGTACACATCCTGTATATGAATGTGTGTATTAAATTTGATTTTTGGTACTATCCCTATCTCATTTTGTGCCTGTAAAATTGCCTACGTTAGTTTGACTTTGAAAAACAACAGGCTTCCTTTTATTGAAAACATCTGTACTGTACCTCATTTCATTATCCTTGCCCTAGTAGTATGTTTTTATTTTGTTTTGTGTCTATAAAATTACCCTGCCCTGCAAGTTTAACATTTGACCTTGAAAAATATTAGGTTTCTTCCTCTTATCAGGTGTACCATGATGATCCTAGCCCTGTAAGTATTGTTTTTATCATAGCCCTGTAAGTATTATTTTTATCATAGCCTTATAAGTATTGTTTTTATCATAGCCTTATAAGTATTGTTTTTATCATAGCCTTATAAGTATTGTTTTTATCTAAATCACAAGGTGCTGACAAACATACATATATAATGCATCATACCATAATTACCACCCATCTATGACAAGCATATAAAAATGCATTTCCGCAACTTAGACTAATAATGAGAAAGAAAAAATTTTGTTCCATATCAATCACACATATACATCAGTAAAACACACTTATAAGAAACACATTCATAACAAACACACTTACAACAAATTCATGCTTATTGCAAAGTGATATTTATTCCCTTATGAGAGGAAAATAACAAAAAACTTTATTGGATATAACAAAGTTTACTTATAATTAAATGTTTTTCACTGGCTTTGGAGGTTTGTTATAACTGTGTTTTACTGTACACAAAACAAGTTATCATTTTTATAATACAATATAGATACAGTTTTTATATGTGATCAAATCGATCATAAAGCATGAGCGGCTGTATTGGATTTGATCACATGACCAACCGTATCTATGTCTTATGAATGTTTAAAAATCTAATATGAAGACCTACATGCACCATCAAAAAGCTGGTATCGAACTGTGAATCCACTTCTAGTGGGGACTGCTTCCCATGATGCTTTCATGGAGTTATGGCCAAGCACTGAAAAATAAATGCACTGCATTTAACTGATGCAATACAATGCACAATAAAGTGAATGTAATATTGTAAAATTTTCTAAAACGTTCAGGAAGAAAAAGAAAACTGGGAAAATCTGTGTTGATTCTTTTCGAGATTCTTACCCTCAATGGTTGGTGGGGAAGGTTTGTCTAATCTCTTCAGAATTTCCAACGTAATGCTTGCTTCCTCTTTTAAATCACTGTTCATATTTGGGCCTTTATCTACAGCCTATGAGATTGGGGGGAAAAAACTTAGCACATAATAAAATGAAAGTGTGTCCTAAAATGGTACATTACTAATTTGATTTACACATGATGTACAGCAATTAAGAATGAATCAATTTAAAGTGATCTCATCGATTTGTTGAGTTCCAGTACATTGACATGTTTAAACTATACAGTAGACCTTGAGTACATTGTGAGATAAAGATCACCTGTAAGGCTGGTACGACTTGAGGATGGTCTCTCAGTCTAAGACATCCTCTAGGCTGACTAGCCAAGGTTCTCAGTGTCCTAGTGAGAAAAGAACAAACAACTGTCAGTAAGGATCTGCAGTCCACTGCATATACAAACAGATTCTCATCAAAACTTTGAACAAAAAAGGGCCAAAAATTTTGCTTTTTGCTTGAGACCTCCAAGTTCATTAGGGGTGAGGCACTCAGTTCTTCACACAAAAAATCAAAATATAGTCATCATACAGTTGATTTACACCTATAACATGCACAATATACAAATCTTCCTCTTTTACCCCATCCATGATTAGATCAGAAATAGTATAAAGTTGGTATCTCAACTTGAAGAAGATATATCAGCAACAGGAAAAAATATAGATGAACAGACAACAAGATCAAGAGAGACACACAAACAAACCTATCATAATTATCCCTGCTTTCAGCAAACACTCTAGTATGTCTACTGGAGTCACATCAAAATACATATATTTGTTGGTGGGGGTAACTTATATAATTTAATGCTGATAATGATAATGAATAAACACTTACATTGCCGCAAACCATCCAGTCTCGCTATCTTCCGCACTCAGGAGTTCCGAGAGTGTGCGTAATATGTTATCTGAGTGAATGTTTTTTAAGAGTCTTGCATGACCCTCTGCATTTGTTGCTAGGCAACTGAGGGCAAAGCAAGCATTTTTACTAGCACCTGTATCATCACAACTCAACATCTTTGCAAGGGAAGACAACTGAAAAACAAAAAATGCAAAGGTGAAAGGTCATTCTAGACTACACAGTAAAACTTATTAAAAACAGCACACCAATGTGAATCATAAATTTGAATATGCTGTATCTAATCTATAATGTAAAAGTTTTCCTAATTTTCTGATAAAAGAATAGAATTTGCGTGAAGTTGAAAATCACATGTGATTTTTGCTTTGACTTTAAACTGCATCCCTTATATTTATGAAAGAAATCTAGGTGATGAATTCGGGCATTAAAAAAAAAAGAGACCACATATATATACATAAATAGACTGAATATTCATTCCATACCATTCTCTCAGAATCTGACAACATTAATAATCTCTTTCTGCCAACTTCCATGTCACAGAGACGCCCTATTGCAAAAGCAGCATTCATTCCACGACCTAAAAGTCAAGAATTTTTGTTATACTTTACGTTTTTTCCCTTGACTTTGTAGTACATGTTATATTTCATGCTTGTAAGTTTGCTCGTAATTTCTTAACAGTAATTTTACTTTGATATAATGGTCTATTCACAGTTCCTTTCTTGTGCTGTATATCAACTTGATAATAAGAAATTTTTGCAAGGTTCAAAAGAATCTCATCATCTCAAATATTTCTTGCTATGATTCAAGCTTTGATGTTGCTTGTATTTAAGACAACCTTGGTTGCTTGCAAACCAGTTCATCACTGGTAAATCATGAAATATAGTCAATGTGAATAAAAATTGGTTTTCATTCAAACTGCCATCTGGTAAAACTGATTTTGTTTCGTTCATAAATTATGTTTACCTGCTTCATCAACTCCGAGAGACTGGACTAATTTGGAGAGGATATGTTGTGAATGTTCATGCTCCAGTACTGCAATGCAGCCATTTTCTGATATGGCTAATCTGAAATGAAAAAAAAAGTCATCAGAACGCTCTCTCTCTCTCTCTCATTTAATGAGTTTCATTAGATAAAGCCTTTACCTGGCAAGAACTAAAGCAGCATTGCTGGCTGTCCAAAGATTTTCAGCTTGTAAGAGTGTGGTGATGTGATTCAAAGTTTCACTTAAACATGGATCAGCAAGCATCCATTCTCTACCATCATAACTCTCAGCCTTAAATACAATTACAGAAAAATGTTTCTCGGAGTTTACAAAAAAATCTGATCACATTACATTTTATATAAACTTAATAACAGATGCCTCTTTACAGTACATGTGATATGATCATAATGAGATCAAAGAGATTGATTACTGTTAATTTGAATACTGACAATTTGTCATTTTGCATACAGTGAAACCTGTCTAATCCGACATACAGTGGGATACAAATTTTTGGTCAGAATATACACAGCGTATTGGAATAAACAGTGTAAAAAAACTATGAAAATATTAAACTGAGAAAAAAATAAGGGAGGGATCTTTATCATGTCACACCTGCTGTGACACAGGACCTCGGTTTTTCCAAAGGACCGCCCCATTTAGTCGCCTCTTACAACAAGCAAGGGGCACTGAGGATCTATTCTAACAACCCGAATCTCCACAGGGCTGGTCAGAATATACACAGTGTGTTGGAATAAAGAATGTAAAAAAGTATGAAAATATGAAATTGAGAATAAAAATAAGGGACAGAATGCCCAGTGATATGAAATGTAAAGGTGTCAGATTAGACAGTTTTTACTGGATTTTCTTTTAGTACTAAGTTTACACTTTTCTGTAGAGCTGATAATCAACACTTTTCTCACCAGAGTTCCCATGGTTCCTGCTGCATTCATCACACTTTCTGAGTCATCAAAAGTCAGCATGCGTGTAAGGTCAGCCAGGATTTTCCTTTCTCCTTGCTGACTTTTGGCCAATCCTAGAATCCTGTAACATCCCATATCTGTTTCTGCCACAGTGCCAATGATGTATGCTGCATTACCTGCCACCCTGATCAACCACGAAAACCATTTATAGGGAATCTTATTTATCATTTAATGTAAGATGAATTAAGTACAGTCTTTACTACTCACACAGAGTTTTCAAAGTCTGTATTCAATATTTACTTCAATGAATAAGCAAAACAAATATTATTAATCTAGAACAATGTAATTTGTAGATTGTAACAGAGTAAAGCATATGTGTCTCTACTAAGGAATGAACCTGGAAACTAGATGGCATGACAGTCCAATGCTCTACCAATCAAGGTTAAAAGGGTAAACCCACTAACCAGAGCTAGTACGAGGGAAATGTATCTTAAATCTAACACACTGTCTCCCTCCAGAGACAGAATTGTCCCTATATTATCTTGGAGTGTCATTGCCTGTAGGGCGAAGTTCTGGGGGTAATCACTTTAATCCACCAGAGATTATCTGAGTCCCAACATGGGCACAAAATGTAAAGAGTTAATTATGTCTGTGCTGAGGATCAGATCTGGCTCAAGAATCCATTGTCCTATAGATCAAGCTTAAGGGTTAACCCACTAGCCAGACTAGAAGGAAGGCCATGTATCTAACACTACCTACATGATGGGGCTGTTCCTGTCTTCTTTATATGCAGATCTGGCTCTGGAGCCATAAACCTTAGACAAGCTCACTTTTGATCTCAGTCTCACTTTTTCAAAATTTGTTTCCTTAAATTCAATAAAAGTTAGTAATATAAGGCTTTGATAAAAAAAAAAAAAATAGCTCATCTAAGTTCTACGGCCCTGGAGATTTAAAACCTTTACTTGATATATACAATATTCTCATTTAAATCAAGAGTCTCTTTAGGTCCCATATCATATTATATAGTGTTAATACAGAAATATGCCCTGCCACACATCTGCACAGTGTATATGAAAAAATAATTATCTAATACCAGTATTTTATGCATGTGTAATATCAAACAACACTACTGTTCCTGTATCTACAATAATACCGGTGTACAACATGACATGTGTGAACAAACGCAGCAGGTGCCCCTTAACTTTTTCGACAGATGAAAACATACATGCATATATATACATTTCTACCTTGGGTTATCACTGCCGAGAAGTCTGACAAGTCCATAGAGAAAATCTTCAGCACCAGAATGACCTAAAAATTTATGCACCGTTCGCTCCTTGTCTCCATGCAAGTCATCAACAAGCATTTCTAGCGCCACATGAGCTTTTTTGTCCGTGCTCATGAGCAATGAAAAGTAGTCATCGTTTTGCCAGTTGCAGCTCATTGTGAATGGCTAACCGGCTTGAACTCAATGCTATGTTGGCATATTTTGATAATTTATGGCTGTAACATAAAACATTTTAAAACTACATGCACCAATCCACACATTCTGCGTCTGTCGTGGTCCTCCATGTTGGTTCGTTACCAACTACAACAACACAAATCCCGCGAGACCATGCGAGAAGTGACTAAAGCGGCAAAATATAACTTATCACAAAGTAACGACAGAAGAGATAAATGTTTATTGCTAAATAATGATGATGAAAGTAAAGTAGATCAAATGCATATGACTGACAGGTGATTTGAAACCGTTCGAGGTTTTTTTCTCAATTCTGCACAGAGTTTTTGGAAGAGTTATCAGCCCCTGATTTAAAAAAAAAAACTTAGAAATATTTGCGATAAATGAGTAATTTTATTTCATATTTTTGTAAAAAAAAAAAAAGGTTGATGTAAATTTCAACCAACAGATTTATACAAAAATATAATATCTTTAGAAAAATACATTTACAAAACATGTTCTTCCTGTTTACTATGAACATTGTACATAAATTGAGGCAGTACAAATTGTGTATTTCCTAGCTGGATTGTTTTTATTTGAATAACTCTTCAAAATGACATCATGATTACAAAAATTACACCATTCATTTGTTAGATATGAAATATGATCCGTTCCAGCTTGACCAGGATCGATCTAACTTTAAATGTGAGTAAAACTTTCCAACGCGGACTCATGCATGTCATTTATATAGAAATGGATCTAGATTTTACTAATATTCCGAAAGCTGTGGGGAAAAAATGATTAAAGAATATGTTGTGGATCATTTGCCTACAACTCTGTGAAGGGCCAAATTAACATAAACTCAAATAATTGAAGATATCTTTAATAATTATTTGAAGATATCATCCATTCATTTGATCCGCGCAATAATTCAATTAAAAATTTCTTCAATAATTAATGATATCTACAGTTTTGAATTATTGCGCGCTTTTAATTGAATATTGATGATAGCATTAATTATTCTGCTGAATTGATGCGCGCTACAATTGAATTGTTGCTCTGATAATATCAACAAATGAATTGATGAGCGCTACAATTCAATATTGAAGAAAGCAATAATTCAATTAATGTTCGCATGAATTCAATTAATCCCCGCAATAATTGAATTATTGCTCTCTTCATTTGACTTAAAGATATCATTCATTCATTTGATGCGCGCAATATTTCTTTTACAGAGCGCAACTATTTAATTAGAGATATCTTCAACATATCCACATTGAATTGATGATCTCTTTTATTAAATTGTTGCTCTCTTTAAAAGAATTGATCCGCGATTCAATTCGTTATACAAAAGCATTGTAAATCAATTAAAGATATCTTCAATTGAATCAAAGAGGTCATCAAATCATTTATACCGAGTTCCAATTTAATTTTTGTGAGCAATATTTCCACTATATTGATGCTCTCATCAATTCAATTGATGAGAGCAATAATTGAAGCGCACATCAAATCAATTATTGCTCTCATAAATTCAATTAATGAGAGCAATAACTGAATTGAATCGCGCATTAATAATGAAAGCAATAGTTGATATGATGCGCGCATTAATTCAATTGATGAGAGCATCAAATGAATAGATATCTTCAAATAAGTTTAAAGATATCTTTAATTATTTAAATACGAATAAAATCATATCTTAAGATCCGCTCACGTAGATCGCTACGCTATTGATTGTAATTATTGAGTTTATGTTAATTTGGAGCTCCATGAAACTCACTAACCGACGAAGTACGTTGTAGCCGGAGGAAATGATTCTTCCGTAGAAGTTACTAACAAGCGCGGGAAATTTTAGGAAATAGAGTCGATTGACTTTTGTCGTAATTTAATTATAATGACATTTAAATGTAAATTCAATGTCAACTCATCATTTAAGCATTGGGTTTTTTTTGGGTTTTTTCTAACGTCTTGTGTGCTAATGTGTAATGATACGTAATGTTCGGACACAGGCGTTTTGAATAAATAACGCACGACACTGAACAGCAAAACAGCTTGGGAGAGAGAGAGAGAGAGTCGTGAATTTTAATTGAGCATCTTTGTTCTTTGATGTTTATAATCGTGAGTACTACTTGTCTGTATTAGATACAAGTAGTTTCTTAATGATTTCACATATTTAGGAAAAAATATATTTTCCCATGTCTTTATTACTTAGAATTTGTGATTTAAACTGTTTTGAAACTGGTTTCATGATTGATTATACTGAATTCAGGCTAGCTATTTATGAGGGTGAATCCGAGTTGGGGGGGGGGGGGGGGTTGCAGACTGGCACTGCTTCAATAATTTTTATATTGCATAGTGTGCACAAAATTTATGATGTTAACTTTTTTAATGTTTCAAACACCCCCTTCTTGTTTTTGTCTTTTTTTTGTTTTTTGTTTTGGTTTTTTTTTTTTTTCGCTTCCGACGCATATGAATATCAATAGGCTTTGGTCAGAGTCGACACGCCTAGGTATACTATTTACAGCATACAAACCTTCGTATGGCCACGTTGACGCAAGTTACCCGAGCTCGTTTTCCAGAGGGACACGTTCATGCTGAGCTCGTTAATTACACACACACACACACACACACATACACACACATGCAATCCTATTTTAAAATATTTGGATCAACACATTTACATAATCTTAAATTGCAACTTTGTACGACTTACCTACATCCCTAAAGTTGAGTATAAAAACCGCTAAGAGATAATTTACAAAAAATTCTACATCACATCAAAATTCATATTCAAATCAAAATTAATTTTATTAATCTCAATCAATGTTTAAGATAGTCGAATTCGTTATGCCTAACGATCGTATCTATGCATAAGAATCATGCAAATGGTTACAAACTCAAATGGTATAATATTCTAACGTGCAAGGGAACAACAAACTTTTTATAAGTTTTATCACTTTGAATGTTTTGAATCGTTATGAATAGCTTGAGTATTCAATATTTTATATACCTCTACTCATCAACAGGTTGTGGTCTAGGTGTCTGTAGTTATGCTTTGCATACTGATATTAGTCGCACCGTAGTGAATGCGCAACCCAGACCGATGGCGGGAGAAATGTAGGGAGCGTGATACCAATTTGAAAATATAGAGAAGAATACGAAATATTTTGTCAAAAATATTGACCTTATATAATTGTAAGTATATTAATTAATATTATATGTATTTAAGATTAATTCTGATGGGATTTTAAAGTTCAAATAAATAGTGTGAACGTGATGACGAATCTGCCTGCAAGCGAGACTTCTGATTAAAGTGTAGAATATTTTTGGTAAAATCAAATAAGTGCAGTATTAGAAAAGTGAAAAAAAGTGTTAATATTATTACAAGTAAATATACATTTTTGGTCTTGTAAGCTAGATTCTATTAAACTGAAAGTTGACCTATATTTTCACGCTCGATTTTCCGGTCCTACACAGGTCCGACCCCATACCAGTCCGACCTCATTCCAAAACATTTACGAAGAGTTATTGAATTTCACCGACTCGTTTTTGTTGTTATCATTTTATGAGAAAATTTTAATGAGTGATCAGGATTACAAATTAGCTGCAGAACTGTAGCTTTCGGGGGTTGGGGGGAGGGAAGGGGAGACCGGCTGGGTGTTGGCCAGACCAAAGACCTATAAATCCACCTCTTTAAACTTTCAATTTATGATGCAGTTCTTTTCTGTGAATGATCGGGGTCTTATATTGCTCAGGGCTTAAGATAAGAAATAGTACCAATAAGGCAAGGATAATCAAACGTCATTCCAAAGTTTAAATACTTCAAGCATGTTTGTCCAACCAAGTCTAATAAGTGATAGGTCCAGTCAGGTAAAATGTTGGTTTAGTAATGTGATTGGTTGTGTTTACAAAATAGACAAGAAACTTTATTTTAAGGATATTTTAATTTAAAAAAAAAAATTAAAAAGAAATGTGTAAAAAAAAAATTAACACCTTTGCGAACAAATTTAAACATCATCTCTGTTTTTATGCCATCAAAGATCAGGGGCATATCGTTTTTGTCCTGCGAGTCATTCTGTCTGAAACTATAATCATCCAAATAACTTTTGAATGGTAAATCCTAGAGCTTTGATATTTCACATGAGGATTCCTTTAATAATGCATTTCTGTAGGTACCAAAATCTGTGACCTTTACCTTGGTGTTTGACTTCATTAAAAGCTAACCCCAGCCATGATTTTTATATGTTAAGTACTAGGGCTTTGATGTTTCATACAAATATTCCTTGTTACAAAACCTTTCCATTGGTACCAAAGTTTTTGGCCTTTGGTGTTTGACCTACTTTTTGAAAAACTTTAGCCTTGGCCATACTTTTAAATGGTAAGTAACAGGGCTTTCATATTTCACATGAGCATTCCTTGTGACAAGGTCTTTCCGTTAATACCCGAATATTTGACCTTGTGACCTTGTTGTTTGACTTACTTATCAAAAACTTTAACCTTGGCCATAATTTTCAAATGGTAAGTACTAGGACTTTGAATGAGTATTCCTTGTGACAAGACCTTCCCCCCAATCTGGCATTCAAACATGCTGTGTCTTTAGATTTCTTCTATGCACTCTATTTCCCCTTTTACCTTTAATAGAGAAACCAAAATGGATACAACATGAGTTGTTTTTATATGGTAGGCCTGTTGTATACTGAAAATCATATTAAATTTCTTTCTCTAGAAATACACATATGCATTCTCATTCTGATGACCGACTAATTTTCATAATAGTGATTTAATACATAGTACGTTATCATTGGTACTGAAAGATTGAGAAATAAATGTCATATAAAAGAGGTCAGGTCTAGTGATGTTGAGGTCAGGTCTAGTGATGTTGCAGTCAGGTCTAGTGATGTTGAGGTCAGGTCTAGTGATGTTGAGGCCAGGTATAATACAATTTTAATCTACTGGTTTTGTTCTTTTTTAAAGTTAGTGTTGAGCCCTGCCACCTTTCCCAATTTTCTAAGTATACTGGATGCTCAACAGGATCAGTATAGTACATTTTATCATAGAGATTCATGAAAGTTGAATTAAAAATTTTAATTATGATACTGCCACCTTCATGATTTTGACAATATCCTGGTAGGTATCAAAAAAATTTATTACACATATATACATTGAAGTCAGTTTAGAAGTATGAAGTTGTGAATGTACAGTACTCTAGGATTAGGAAGAATCTGAAGAATCTTGTATTTTATTACAGACAAAATAAACAGACTGATGGCCAAAACAAGAGGGTCTTATCAGGAAGACTCCACCTGTAATATTGATTCTCCAACACTAAGTAACAGCAACGATATAGTCAATGTAAGCCCTCCGCAAGTCATGCCCAAGTTATCTCCCAAGGTGTTTAACAAGGAAGACGGCAGTCCCATCCAAAGCGTCCCACACTCGACAACAGGATGCCCATCGTTGTTGGTGGAGGCAGGTACTTTTGAAGAAAGTTTCAGCAGCTTTCTGAACAAGACTATGACAACATCCGAGTATTTTGATTCCTCGGAAAATGCCAATTTTACCAGGTGCAAAAGAACAGACTCCAAGTTTCTTGAAAATAATATCAAGTTTTACAAGGAGAATATACCTTTCCAAGACATTATGAAAGATTCTCCCCATCGTAGAAACAAATTCCTTGGCATACCTCATTCAAAGTCGACAGCATTATCTAGAAGGGAAGACATGGTTGTGGTGAAAAAGTCAAAGAAAACAAACTGTGTGAAAAGTTCAGAAACTCAGAGTAGAAGAGAGCAGGCCAATTTTCCTGTAGTGACAGTGTCCACTGCCAACTTCACACCAAGTGAAGTTCAGCAAACGCTGACAGTTGAACAAGGAAGTCTAAGTGCTAACAACGAAGAGCTCTACACTGCTCCAAAGAGAAGGAAGCAAGGCAGGCCTCTTGGAAGCAAGAACCAGCAGTTCAAATACACAAAATCAAGGCAGTCGAAACGTGGACGAGTAGAGCGCCAACATATCAAGAGGGAATTGATTGATTCAGAAACTGGAGCTGAAGACTCGCGCTACAGCTTCACAATAGGACAAGATGTCCTAGCAAGATGGAATGACGGCCTTTTCTACTTGGGATCTGTACAAAAAGTAGGTCAGATTTATTCTTGGACCACACAGTTTATTTGTGAAGGGCTTCCCTATGACTTTCGTTTTTGCATTTTGTAGAATAAGGTGTAAAGACTTGTGTCTTTAGGCCCTTGATGAGATAGTGTTCACATTTAGCTTCTTCTTCTTTTTTTTCAGATTGAGAAAAATAAATCTAGGTGTTTTGTTAGGTTTGAGGACCATTCCGAGTATTGGATATTGTTCAAAGATCTGCAAAAAGGTAAGAATTTCTCAATGTTTTTCTTTCTTCAGAATGTAATAACAAAATAATACAAGTTTGGCAGATTATTCAGAATTGCAAATTTTTTTCTGTTTTGTAGGTGCCAAAGATGATGAAATTAGTTGCTGTGTGTGCCAAACAGACCAATCTGAGGAGCCAAATGAGATTGTCTTGTGTGACAATTGTGGTTTAGGTAAAAACAGATTTAAGAATCAGCATAGGGGCTATTTCAATGTTTAAAAGATGTAGATGTATCTGCACAGAAGAGAATATAAAATTTGTAAAATAATATCCATTATTAGCTCCAAATATTCATTCATCATCTTGTGTGTAGTCTTAGGACTAGTGATATTGGAGATGATGTGAATTACCGTAGAATAGGTATTTTTTTGCAGTTAGAAATGTTTTGCGATTTGATTCTTAAAAGGTAGCAAATTATATTCTGCATTTCCAATTTCTACAGTTACATTATAAAAATGCATTTGGATACCATCTCAATTTTATTATTTAGAATATTTTGCTAATATGATTTTTGTGGAATTTTCTTACCCACAAAATTTTTTTTAAAAAATTTGAAAATGGACAGCTGCAGAAAATATTTGTGATATGATAATTACAGTGCATATATAAAAATTATAAAGGAAACAATGGGTATCATTAATTCTTTGTATTCAATCTACAAGAGGCTCTGTATTGGAAGACATCCTAGAGATCAGTGAGAAAACAAAATGGTGATTACTGGAGATTTTTGTAGGGTATCACCAGGCTTGTCACAACCCCAACATCGGTGATGATGTCCTGGCCCCTGATGTCGAATGGTGTTGTAGACTTTGCATATTTGCTGCAGCCGTGAAGGTAATGCACAGAGATTTAATGATTTTCAGGGTTGATTTATATGTCACACATGACACTGCCTCTCTGTTGTAATAATCAGAATAGTCAATGTAGTGGTTGTGAGGCGTGTATCAGCTGATTTGTAATGCATGTATTTGGAACTTTTTTTGGTGCACTTCATATTACTGTGTGGGTCTACCTTATGCACTCTGTGTTCAGGTAGTACTGTGGTAATGCACTCCCTTCTCTCATCTGTGACCTTTGTTTGATCCATGTTATTGGTTGTAGTAATGGTGGTGGACCATTCAGACACACTAGTTTTGTTTGGATGCTCCAGCTCTCTCCCATACTAATGACCGCACACAAACACCTGGGTGCTCCAGCTCTCTCCCACACTAATGACCTCACTCAGACCCTGTGCAAACAGATAAAGGACTCCATCTAAAATGAGGTCTCGATCTTTTATTGGTTATTCCAGGCAAGGTCGTCATTTCCCAAAATGTTGGACTGAATACGGATCCATTTCCAACGACTAACATCGTCCATTTTCTGGAATTTCCCAGATGCATTTATAAATTGAAATTATATGGTACAATGTAAGGGGGGAGTATAAATAAATAGAGTCAAAAACTGAATAAATAAATGTATAAATGAAAATATGGTTGTTTTATTATTCCTTTTTTTCTTTTTTTAACTTTATTTGGATCCAAAAAAGACTCTAAATTTTCAAAGTTCTTTAAAAAAAACGATTTTCCCAATAAAGGGGACCCAGCCCCTGTAACAGAAAGTGCTGTGATAGCCCTGTCTGGCCTTTACCATCGAAGCCTAATAAAGATCGATGTATTTTAAGCAGTGTTTGTGTTTTACATGAAGTGTTAGTAATGTTTCCTTTAAGTTGCTCAAACATATATAAAAAAGCTGTTAGTGAGAAATCATGAATTGTACTTACAGTATCAAATTACTTGAATTAGATATGATCATCAATTTGTTCAACAGTCATTATTTAGTAAATGTTCTATAATCCTTATTACAGGAGGGTGGAGCTTTAAAGAGTGGGCCTGATGGTATGTGTATTGTTGCTTTGACTGCACCAATTGACTCAGTCTCTCTCTCTCTCTCTCTCTCTCTCTCTCTCTCTCTCTCTCTCTCTCTCTCTCTCTCTCTCTGATACACAGTTTGATATTTGAGATATTCTAAAATGACTTTCATATTTTGACAGCCAGAGCTTTACAGAATATGAAACAGTCTTTCCCTTATAAGGTGAGGAAAGTGTAAATGTGAGAATGCCAATCAATATAAGTTATATTCTGTGTCTTAATGTCTGTGTAATTTTATTTTCATCGAGTGACAAATATTGAGATGAAAACTGCATTAGATATAACATAGTTGTATTTATATGTATATGAGAAGGATTAAAAAAAAAAAAAAATCTTGGAAATGGAATGAAAATGGCAATCATTTGGAAAAATATGAAATTAATCAGGAGCGATTGTATTTACAGTATCTGAATAACATGAATAATTCTGAAGCATTAGCTAAGATATTGTAAAGGTCTCTGTTTGAAGTGTACATTAACAGGGAATATGGAGGGAAACTGCATGATGTCTTTTAAATATGCAAACATATTCTTGACAGTTGCCCATTAGCTAAGGGAGTTTTATGAAAAATTCAGTCCTTAGTGAATTTGATTAATACAAAGGTCTTCCTAAATATCTCAATAGTATTTATTTTTAAGGTTTTAAAGTTGAACTTTTGACATTTTACAGCTGGAATCTCTTACCTGGGATGTTCAGCACAAGGTGAATGTGGAGCAGTGCTACTGTTATTGTGGGGGACCGGGAGAGTAAGTTACATGTGTATTACGGTGAACGAAAGTTTTTATTTTGTTGTTGTTGTTTTTGTTTGTTTGGTTGGGTTTTTTTTGAGCACTATGTTTAGAAAAGTACAAGTGGTCAAATTGAGAATTAGAAGTGTTCTACACTGTCACAGATTGACACTTGAATTAGATTGGAGGTTTTTACAGTACTTCTTGTTCATCACAATTTAAATATTTAGATTAATCTGTTTTCAAAAAAGAAATTTTAAGGTGAGAAAATATAGTTTTCATTTGCAGTTGGCACCAGAAAATGCTGCAGTGTTGTCGATGCAGACAGTGGTTTCATGAAGGTATAGTAACTTTGTTTCTACTGAAGTGCGTATAGTCTTCTCTTCACCAAAGTGACAAATAGATGTGCAACTATTTTGTTATGATGGAGCATTTCTAGAAAAAAAAAGGAACGTTTGGATGATTCTTACATAACCAAGCATTTATAGAATGGGACGATTGAGTTACTCTTTTCATTTGTCCATTAAGAGTTGTATCATGCATGTGATCCAAGAAATTTCTGATACAAGTGTGCTTGATTTTCAGCCTGTATACAGTGTCTGGAGTACCCGCTGGTTATTGGAGACAGATTCTACTTGTTTGTGTGTTCACACTGTAACACAGGACCTGAGTACATCAAACGATTAGAGATGACATGGTACTATAAATACTGACATTGAAATTGCATGGAGAAATGGGAGGGGGGGATTTTCATACCCTTATCAGAATATAATATTATAATTAGACATTAATTGAAAATAATATTTTCACATTAATTGAAAAGGGGGAGGGGAATGAGCTATATTGTATTAACTGTACATGTATGTCTCATATATAAATGGAGACTGGTCTTTTTACAGGGGTGATTTGACCCACCTTGCTCTTTTTAATCTAACCATCCAGTTGAAAACTAAGAAGAAGTACTTTAGTCCTGAGGACATTGTTGACTTTATCAATTCCAACTGGGAAAAACTCCAGCTTTCACAGGTATATGCTTACCATGTTAAATACAATGCATACATTTTTTCACTTGAACTGAAGGTTTAAAGGAGCTTTCCTGATATTTCTGTCCAAATTTTTTACAATTTCATCTGCACCAATTTCAACCAGTATTTGTCACAAAGTACCTTTGAATGATTGGGATTCAAATTTGTACAGATGAAGGAGCCATGTTTCATTTAGATTCATAGTGGTTGTTTTGACAGTTTGTCAAATACATACACATTTGTCCTAATGTAGTGTAAATTCAATACTGTTTTTGGTTTCAGTTGGGGTTTTCAAAAAAATTTCCCCCCAGAAACAACAGGACTGAAATTTGTATGGATATTATTAAGCTTTCACATGTAGTGTAAATGTGATGTTTGAATCTTATCCCAAAGGGGCAAGGTGAACTAAAGTCTTTCAAGGTCTGCTTTTGAAGAACAGATTTGTTCAGTGTTGACTTGTGATTTTTAAAGTCATGGGACTTGCTCAGTGTGGGATCATAATAAAGAGTTTTTATGTATTTTAGAGTCAGGAAGTGTTGTGACACAGGATTTCTTATTCAAAGTTATATATTGGTTCTATCATATTTGTTTTATCTATCAAAAAATATTTTTGTTGATGATTTATTTCATGGAAAGCTTTTCTGTTGCTTTCTTTGTCTTCCATTATGAAGGGGGAGGGGGCTGTATTTCTTGAGCACTTGATTTCATGGTTGGCATAAACCCCCAACTTCTCAGAAATGTGTCTTCCATAAGCTTGTGAATAACAGTATGAAGTCTCAGACAATTGAATGATACAGTCTATTAACTATTAGTATTGCTAAGCTTTACAATTACTGCTGTCAGATCAAAAATACTGTCCTGCTGCATCATTCTGCAAGTTTCTAGAAGTTAAGAATTGGGAAAGCAAGAAAAGTTGTGTTGTTCAGAGCACATGTGAAAAATGGGTTCAAAACATGCTGCAAATGCACAATATTTCTTAACAATTAAATTTGTGTTACAGAACACAGATTTTAGTAGGTAAAATATTTAGGTATTTCATGTATTCTTATTATTTTCAATAGTTTGCCCATATACAAGAATATGAAAGAATAGACCATGTGGAGAAAGCTCTAAAGGAAGGAAAGAAACGGTAATGTTAAAAATACTTGATCAACTTTGAAGTTGCATAATTTTGAAGGTGAATATTTTCTGAAGTAGTTCTCCTTGAATACCAATCTGATTAAAATCAGACCCTAAAATCTGCTCATGTAGATCTCTACACTAGGATTTGTAGCTCCACAGAAGGTCATATCAGCATGACCTTTGTCTTAGCCAGTCAATGCATTGACTTTAAAACCGTCGGTGTTTACAGTTCAAGGAAAATGGCTGCGATTGTTTGGTTTGAAAGAAAACGCATTGCAGCTAGATGTAATATCACAATACACTGCTTATGTTGGCTGGCATTATATTCGGGGGGGGGGGTCTTCAGACTTCTTCTCCAGAACTACTTGGTATGAGTTTGATATAGGAGAATCCAACAAATCATGGAATAAGGGTTCCTTGTTAAGGTTAACTAACAAAATATAGGTCCGTTGCATTAATATTTTTGTGCTGTCAAAGCATAATAGCATACTAATTTTTGATCAACAGTAAATTCATGATTGTGGTGAACAGCATTGCAGATGTACATTTTTCTAAATACTGGTGCCTAGGGTATTTTTGGGGAGTAAATATTGTACTTTTGAAGAATGAATCTCAGAACTTTATAAATGTCCTGGAAGATTTTATCTAGACTTCTTTCAAAAAACGAATGAAGATTTGTTGTTGTTTCTGTGTCAATTCTGTAATTACATGTATGTAAAGAAATTTGGTTCTCCTCCATTGTCTGAATATTTCTTCTCTTCCAAATAGTTTTGGTTGTGGACAGGAAATACGTAGGAATTCTATGTACATGCTGAAGCTGAGGGCTCCACCCTCTGTTCCGACTTTGATCCTCCCCTTGGAGGGTCAAGTTACAGATGAAGTCATGCAAAACCTCCAGCTGACGGGAAACAAAAAAGTGAAAAAATTTGTCCCCATTATTTGGTAAGAACACTCATATAGGAGTAAACTTAAGTTCACTGTTTTAAGCAATGTTCCAGTTAAACATAAAAAGGCAATTAAAACAGATGAATGCTATGATAGGGTGGCACTTCTTTAAACCTGCGTATAGCATACATATAGTGTGACTAGTTTTTATATGCCCATCTGTTGAAGGGCCTTGTTAGGTTGTAACTTTGTCTGTTACCCGTTTCGTGTCAGTGTCATGTCACACTGTGAAGCCCATGACAATCAAACAGTCATTTGATGCATCTTGAAGGGAAGGTGTTTTGTGACCCAAAAGTAGGTCACTGGCCTCGTTTTGGAATTGCAATTGACAGCATCACAGCTTTGACATCAAGCCAGCAAACCTTGACTTGCATCATATAGTTACAGATGGGCGTATCACATACCTTAATGGTGCACTTTATTAACTCTTACGACATTGTGACTGGGGTCTCCAAATGACAATATTTTCAAAATGATTAGGCTTTGGTTGAACCCTGTTATATAATATATAGGATGTCTAAACTTACTGGATTATAATGTCAGAAGGTTTTCCATCCTCGAGAAATTTCTTTTACCTTGTGGGGATCCGGGTTCTTAGAATAGATCCTCAGTATCCCTTGTTTGTCGTAAGAGGTGGCTAAATGGGGCAGTTCTTCGGATGAGACCACAAAAACCAAGGCCCCGTGTCACAGTAGGTGTGGCATGTTAATGATCCCTTCTTGCTCAAAGGCCATAAGCGCCGAACATAGGCCTAAATTTTGCAGCCCTTCACCGGCAATGGTGACATCTCCATAGGAGTGAAAGATTCTCAAGTTAAACAATATATAATCAATCAATCATAGAGAAATTTCTATAGCTGACTTTTTTGCTCAAATGAAGTCTTTCTGGGTAGGCTACTCATACTTATAAAGTTTACTCTTCCCTTGCCCCCCACCCCCTCACCCAGCAGTCCAAACCTAATTCCTTGTAAACATGTGTTGTCCTGAAGAATGAACATCAGTTTAATAAGGTGATCCTAGTGACCAGGATTTCAATTTTAAAAAATTTATATATCAGGTTTTTTTATAGTACAACTCCTTAAATTCAAATGTAATAACTTGTTTTTCAGCAAATCTCCAATACCTCTAAACTACAGAGGAAGCATGCTTGAAATCCACGACAGCATTGCTCTGAAATCGAGGAAGAATTTATCATTAGCAGTCACAACGGTAATAATTTTTTACACACATAATTCTAATAATATTGATGGGCTGAATTTGGGATTTTAATTATTTTGATGGGCTGAAATTGGAATTCTAATAGAAAAGCTGAATTTGGAAACAGAATTTGAGGGAATATACTGGAATCACTATGTCCATCAGCAGCTAGTGAAGATCTTACAGATAGCAGGGTGTTTTGTTTTGTTTTTTATTCTTCTGAAGAACTATGATGGTATAGTACAATAAGTCAAATTGATGTTTAGAATTTAAGTTCATGTCAGTTCATTTTCCACCAGCTATGTAGATTTAAGTTTCCTTTGTAGCAGACTTGAGTTGGAAAATTATTCATCGGCCCATCACCATTAAAATCCAGAATGATCCCCGTATTATATTTCCTTATAGCTCAAGATCACCCGAGAAACTGCAAAATTCTTGTCTAGACCATGGCGTCTTCTTTGATGCTATTTGCAACAAAAAGGCTACTCTTATAATATGCTTTTGCATTTCAGAACGTGGAGCCAAATCCATACAGTGCTAATCAAGAATACATAGGTTACACAGGAAAGGACTACTCGGTCAAACGTCACAAAAAATCTACATCTCTGTCATCTCTGATTCCAATGCCGGACGATTTTGATGGATATAATCATCCTTTTCTCTTCGAGTGTGAACAGAATCACGAAAAGGCTTTGGCCAGGAGGAAACATGATCTTCAAAAATATTTGTTTTACACTACAGAACTCAATATACACACGGAATCTGATATAGTGAAGGAGACCAAGATCCAAAATCAAGAGCAGCCAGCTGATAAGAAGGGATCGCGAAAAAGAAAACATATCGACGAATCTGCCGTGTTGACTTCTAAGAGGAGGCGTGTGACGATTTCACAAGAGACAGAGAAACATTATGTGGAAGAACTATTAGAACAGCCAAATAGTATCAAAACAGACATGAGTTTGTGTTTTGATACAGTAGAGAAAATGAAAAAGGGAGAGAAATATGATATAGGAGGAAAGAGAACGGTGGGAGATTGCATTCAGTACTTAGTTGCCTGGGAGGGACTACACACAAAGTAATTAATGTTACATATAGATTTCACAAATTTTAGTTCTTCTTATAAAGTTATTTTTACTTTATTACTTATTAGAGTGATTTTATTATACATGTATGTTATTTTTTTTTAGATATTAAAACTTTCAGTTTTTAAATGAGTTACTATCACTATGCATGAAATAATTCGCATTTTACCGGTATTTGATTGTAATCTTGTACGCGAAAATCATATACCTTTACCAATTTTATGCAAGCTTTGATGAAGTAAATTAACGAAAATGAGATGTGTGGTATTATATTTGCTGAAAAGTGTCATCATGGTCATCAACAGATTTTTTAAACGTAAATCTGTCATATTTAAAAATTCTGTAGTCCAGGATAATTCTCGTGTCCAGTTAAGTTTTAACGCTATAAACCTGAAAATATTTTTGTAAGATAGGAAAAAGTAATATGATGAAAAAATATTTATTGTTGGTACTGCAAAAGATATCGCATGGGTGATGAATGCCAGATAAGACTGTAAACGAAAGTGTGAGGAAAGTTTTTATTTTATAAAAAAAAAAAAAAAAAAAAAAATCCAAGATTGATTGATTGATTGATTAAATATTGTTTAACATCCCACTCGAGAATCTTTCACTCATATGGTGACGTCACCATTGCCGGTGAAGGGCTGCAAATTTAGGCCTATGCTCGGCGCTTATGGCCTTTGAACAGGGAGGGATCTTTTACGTGCCATCCCGTGTCAAAGCAGGATGTTTTTGCGGTCTCATCTGAAGGACTGCCCCATTTAGTTGCCTCTTACAACAAGTAATGGGTACTGAGGATCTATTTTAACAACCCGGATCCCCAATGGGAGAAAAAAGAAAGAAAACTGTTCTTGGAATTTAATGAGAATCTTTATAAATGAGGCAAAATGCATTAACTTAGTTATAGTATATTGCATGTGCGAATACAGAAAGGGGGGGGGGCGGATACCTCAACCCTACTCCCCGAGATATGTAAAGAAGTTACCTCCTTGGACTCCATCTCTGACAATGGAAACGGGACCTGACATGAGGTTTGTTTATTAAGTTTTTTTTATCGTATCGTTTTCACTCGCCAACTTCATAAAAGCTCTTGCATAAGAGAATTATGAACACTCCAATATTATATATTTTTATCGAGTTTATCAAGTGATGCACATTTTAGTCACTTCATTGTCATTTTAAGTATTATTAGGTAATACTGAAATGTGTTACTTTTCCATTAGTGTATTCATACTTATTTCAGAATTACTGAGTAAGGAAAAGTAGCCCATTTATGTTCTGCGATAAATATGAAATATTTGGTAATAAATTAATACTAAATAGGAGTTTCAAGCAACCCGTTTGTTGTTTACTGTTTAATAAAACGTAACTCGCGTAGTGTACGCGATAAGCCCGCATAAACCGAGGAAGGAGTGGGCACGTTATATGACCCTCACTGCTCAATAGCCTTGCGTGCCGACTAAAGGTCTGAATTTGGAGAGCAGCATCGGAGCCGTCACCATACGAGTGGAAAAAAAAATATTCTAGAGTGAGACTTTAAACTCCAAATAAACAAATATGTGACATCTATAGTTTAATGGTGTTGCCGCTGTCTGGCTGTATAAACTCCATACTGCAGGCAGGCGTTGTTCGTGTCAAACAATAGTAGTAAGCAATAACTCGTCAAGGTTATTTGACCAAATTCAAGGTTATTATGATTCGAAGGGATATTTCATAATGAACAGCGGTATTTGCTTCAAAATTTCAGGCTATGGTTAAGATATAAGGTACCATGATTAATTGTATGTTGTTTAATGTCCATCTCAATCATGGAGATGTCACCGGTGCCGGTGGAAAAGCTTCAAATTTCGACCATGATCTTTACTTGGTGCTCAAGGTCAATGAGCTGTGACGCCAATAATTCTTGGTAGTTGTATATCTGATAACTGCAGAAGTGTAGCGTTGTGATTTTATATTTTAGTCTATGACCAGAATATAAAACCATTACGCTACATATCTGACAGGTAATGTGTGCACCGTTTGACCACTGCACGTGAGTTTCCAGCTGCGATCTACACGTGCTATTTTGAAACTTGTAAGCTGGATTCGTTTTGGCAGATTTTTTCGACACAATTTCAGTTACTTCAAACAGGCTAAACCGTCACAACTTTCAAATGGATGAAATAATTAAAATTATGGAAATCGGCCCATTCAATTATTTCCAAAACCGCAAGAGAAGGTTGGAATTAACTGAAATTTCGATAAGAGAAATGGCTAAAACGGGGTGTTTTTCCTGTAAATAACCTGAAATCAAGCAGTTTATCGCCGTCTGTTAGGGAAGATACAAAATCCAGGTTACTGATTCCAAATGGTGTATCGCATCCAAATTTTTCAGCCACTGAGGTCATTGGGGATGAGAACTTTCTCGGGGGGGGGGGGGGGTGTCTTAGTCGATTTCCAATTCATTGTTTGGCTCACAAGGTAGCTGCAGAACTGTAACTCTTCGGAAAAAAACTATCGGTCAACATAATTTTTTTTCCTGGAGAGCTACAGTTCTGCAGCTCCTCGCAAGGCAGGTATGTCGATTCCTTTGTATCGAGTCAGATGACATGACAAAATCTCTGTAGAATGACATATTTGCGATCGGTGAAAGACGGCTGCTACTCGCCATTGGTCCATATCTATGCATTTGCAAATCCCTTGAATCGATTAATTGTCATATTTTCGTCAATACAAAACGATAATAAAATCGGACAATGACGACCTCTTTCTCGACCTTCCTGTGTTTATAATGTGGACTCGTACATCCATTACAAATTTAATCTTCTGGAGACCAAACCGTTTTGTAACTTATCAAGAGAAACGCGATCCCTCTCAAGAGTCTTGCCCCAGGAAGTCTCGGATGATTTTCCTGCTCCGGATTGTCACTCTAATGACCCAAACAATCTCGACAAGATGTACTAAGTGACAACGCAGATGAGCACGAGAAGGACAAAAACTTACCAGAGGAATTGGCACATTCAAGAGCATGTATGTTGGCGTTACACTGCTTTTGCAATATTCTCCATCTCAAATTTACTAATAAAGAATACTTTTTAATAGTAAATTCGAACCCGGGCGATATAATTGCATGTGGTCTGAACGAAAACCTACAGGACAATTGGGCATGGGATGCTCAGACGAAAATCACTGCCCGGGGCATTTTGTTTACGTTGACATCTTTCTCTTGTGACTTTTGTGCGTTAAGGCTGTCCTCCACACAACAATAAAGCCTGTCGCAGCCAAGCTTCAACCTCGAGACCTGTATGTTTACCAAGCGTTTGCTTTAGTTGAACAGCGTAATGCGAAAGTGAAAGGTCAACGTTGAGTTTGAAAATTGTTTTACGAAAAGCAAAGAGACGGCTGATAAATTGGAGGTCAATGTCCCAAGGTTGTGAAAGAGACACTGTTAGTGATAGCACTGATTCTTCTGATTATTTTAAGGCCGGTACTAATATTGTAATCCCCTTTCTTGATTATCTATATCAAGATTGTTGCATGTTCCAGAAAAATGATGGCCACGGCTATCATCAACAATGATCCCTGATAAATTGCTGAAGTGAGATATTCTGACATTATTCGCGCTCAGCAAATTATCTGGTCGATTTTTGGGGGGGGGGGGGGGGGGGTGGACTTTGAGCGTGTATATCCTGGTGACCTGAAGTCGGTGCTGTTAGAGTGTAGAGTTGTGGAGAGCTTGTGCAAACATGAAAGAAGGCGACAGACCCAATAGTTAGCTGGCAACGTTTAGAATTACAGATGGCGATATCTTCCCGAACATCAAAACGCTCCCGCACCTTACCAGTGACTTCCAGTGAAGCAGAGCGCTCTTTTTCTGGATTAAGGAGGATTTTGAGCTATACGTGATGAATGAAGACCAGTGGGCGGTCCTGGCTCATGCATATTCACCATTCCTTCAACATTAACATGCAAGCAATACGCAGAGTTCGCAAGGAAACATGAGAAGGTTGTTCAAGTCATGTCTTTTGCCTTATTAAACTTGATGATAAAAGAATATCATTGAAAGTAAAACCTAAAATGCCCGTGTGTTTGTGTGTGACAGAATGAAATTTTTTTTCATGATATTAGTATGTTATCAATGTATAATATATCGTGAAATTTTTCATCCTGTGACATTCTCCCCCTCTTAAGGAAAATGTCCCCTGACATTTCTAAGATTAGGACTACTGCAAATAAAATTAAATTGAATATTAATATTGATAATTATACTAATGCAACTAATCTTGAAGTAACCCTCTTCTGTAAATAAGATCAAATAACATAGATTGCAACATACAAATACTCATGGTTGCAATATGCAATAGTCATCATTTCATTTCATCATTAGCCTTCTGAACATTATGCATATTCATCGGAATAAATGCTATTGGTAGAGAAAGAGATGTGAAAGGTCACTATGAGTTGTGTATGGTTGCGAGTTGTTTTGTCGGTTTTGGATGATATATAAACGAGGTTTGTGTCCATTTCCAAAACTAAAAAAAAAAACACAGCACTCCTACCCGGACTGAATGACTATATGCAATTATTGTCATTTTAGAAAAACCTAGCTTTCTAGTAGTTTCTAACTTTTCCCGAGTATACAGTAAGAGTTGAACTTACTGTACTGGTAATTATTAAAATAATATATTGAATTATAAATTATAACCTTTTGAACTCATGTTAATTTGATTTCATTGTGTGAATGATAGTTCGAGAGTTTACTTTGTGATTTTTTTTAAAAGATCCTCCTCCTGAATTGGGAACCATAATAAATTATTAGAACCTAAGACGACTTTGTTTGATTACATACATAGACGGTTATATATATATATATATATATATATATATATATATATATATATATATATATATATATATATATAATTTAGATTAGATCACGTCAAACACATTTATAAACACTATAACATCTAACTTTACGGTACCAAGGATTTACCATTTTATATATATATATATATATATATATATATATATATATGAATTTAAAACACACACACAAAAAGGTTCTAAATGTGAAGGCCTCCTTTTGGCTAGAACTTGAGGCGTTTTAATGAACGACTAGCATCCACTAGTTTTTCGTCGAGACATTGAACAAATATGCACTTATGTTCGTTGTTTTGTATCAGTTTGGTTAAGGATTTCGTATTGTCTACAGTAGAGGTTTAAAACGTAGAAATCCAGGAGTTTCCAGACCCCCAGTCTTATGGAAACCGTGGCGAAAAAAAGCTGAGATTACGACTCGAATTGTTAAATGAGTTATTTAACAACCTCTATACCTCTGCACATCTTGGAAAACTATATATGCATAGTTATGAAAAGTATGATGCTCCTACCAAAGTTGTGAAATCAATGACTCCAAGGGCCAGATGTTCGCTGCAAATTAACATAAACTCAAATAATTAAAGATATGGTTAATTATTTGAAGATGTCATCAATTGAATTAATACGCGCTTCAACTCAAATATTTCTCTCAACGATTGAATTAATGCGCGCAACCACTCAATTATTTCTCTCATCAATTGAATTAATACGCGCTTCAATTCAGTTATTGCTCTCATCAATTCAATTGATGCGCAAATCACTGTAGTGAAATTATTGTTTGCAAAATTTAATTTAGAGCTCGTTATAAATGATTTGTTGATCTGTTAATTCATTTGAAGATATCTGTAAGTATTTACAACGCTTTTGTATAAGGAATTAATGCGTGCAGTAATTCTTTTAGAGAGAACAACAATTAATTCGATTCAAGAGATGATATAATTCGATTGTGCACATGTTGAATTGAAGATATCTCTAATTATATAGTTGTTCTCTGTAAAATAATTATTGCGCATATCAATTGAATTAGTTATTCCAATTGAAGAGAACAATAATTCAGTTACTGCACACGTTACTTCAGTTAATGCGCACTATAATTCAATTGAAGGGAGCAAATAATTCAATTAATTAATCAATCCATAGAGTCTATGTTAATTTTGACACTCCATACTTTTATGCTTGGACATTGCGAAAAAGTAAACCTGGAAAGCTAAGGACATTTTGAAAAAAAAAAAATGAATACCGTGTTTAATTAAACTGTTGTTGCTTGTTACCCAGGTGACAGTTAATTTAAGACCCATGGATCTACTTATCTGGGGGCCTCCGTGGCCGAGTGGTTAGAGCATCGGGCTCTCACCTCTGTCGGCGCGTGTTCGAATCTCGGCCGCGGCGTTATGTGAGCAAGTTTGCCAGTTTACTTGCGGAAGGTCGGTGGTCTCTTCCCGGGTACATTGTATCTGGGTTCTCTCCTCCACCAACAAAAACTGGACGCCACCAGATAACTGAAAAATGTTGAGTGTGGAGGAAGCAATAAATAATCAATTAATCTACTTATCTGTCTCTCTATCTATATTTATGACATTAATTGTCCTTTTGATGTTTTTATGGATTTCGAAACTGTCAAACTTACGGTTAATACAATTGAAGAAAATGGCTTTTGATGTTGAAAACAACGAAACGGTTCAACTGTCTGTTTATGAAGTACATGTTAAAAAAAGATAAGAAAATGCTGCAATTTAATGTTATTAGATATTTGCCATTAGTTCATGCACAAATGCATACATGTCAAAATGTAGTCATTTGGAACACCATAAATGTTGGACCGTGAGAGATATTCTGCTAATACAATAAGAAAATGGCTTTTGATGTTACAAACAATGAAACTATCTTTTTATGTGTTTATTGAATTTTTAAATTGTCTGTAGATATGTATACGTACATCTTTACAAACGTCTACAAATTCAGATTCAGCTTTTAATTTGGAATTTGAATCCCACTTCCCGTGATGCCATGCCGTTGACGTCAGGATTCATACAGCGCCGACATCTTTGAGTCTTGGTCAGGCAGCAGATTTTGCCTCGTTTGCAGTCGCTGTTACTGGAACACTGCTTCCTCTGACATGGACCCTCCAGGGCCAGTTCCGGTATCACTGGGGTGCATACTTTGTCTGTAACTTCTCGGACAGAAACGCGCTGCCAGAATAATGGTATTTAGTTAAACAGGCGTCCTCATTAGACGAGCATTTAAAATTTACGACCAAACCAGAAATTATTTGATTGTCAGAAAATAAAATCGTAATTTTTGGACTTTTTTTTTCGATGATGAATTTTAAAGAAGGTCGTCATGATGTCCGATAAATGCAAGTTGTAAGCACTGATAAGGAAATCCATCATATATACGACATCGGTAGCCAATGATAGCAAAAGTTTTGCATTGAGGACTATACTGCACCGGAAGTCAATGAAAATTTCCTACCACAGAAATATTGACGTAGCAATGATGCGAGTTTTATCCCCCCCCCCCCCCCTCCCCCGTTGATCCCATCATTGATGACTAATTAAGAACTATTAACTATTTTGATTTTTAAAAAAAGACCAAACGAAGTGAAATGATACACTGATAATAGAACTATTACACAACATTTGAATCGTTCATTTAAAACAACTGTTTGTAAAACACTAATGCCGCCGGATTACAGCGAAGTAGAAATGTGAGATTTGTAATGGTCACCAGGTCAAAAATTCTGATGCCGATGGAAAGGTCTTGCCTCAAGAAATACAAATACCAAAAATGAAAGTTTTACCTCTTATGGTGTAAAAGATATGACCAAGGTTAATGTGGTTTGTGTGTGTACTTTTTTTTTTTTTTCTTTTTTTTTGCCACGGACAAATGACAGACAGACGGACGTACAGGCCAAAACTATATGTCCCTAAATCTTCTATTCCGGAGGCATGAAAAAATTCGATTAATAAAGTAAGTGACTGGCAAGAATCTCGTATGTTCATGTAAGTGTCTTACCGATTAACCGGTATAGACTAGAGGTTAGATCGAGCACTCTATTCGCAACCGGGAGGCCGGGCCGCGTTCGATTCTCGATTCAAAGCTGCATTAAACCCCAGACGTTAGACAGGAAGTGATTGTTTCTTCGCCAAAGCATCTGACATCTTGAAACCGGATTTGACTTAGAAATAGATGTCACGGCAGACGTCACACAGCCTTAAGAGCCATCTGTAGGTCAAAATTTGCGGCAATTTACCGACAGCTTGTGACGCGTTTCTAAGATAAAGAGATAGTACTTAAAGCTCATTTGTGTGATTTTGTTCTCACCCCAAACCGCCTTATTCCTTTTTAATAGTGTATATATGAATAAGATAAATGAATTTTAATAGTGTATATATGAATAAGATAAATGAATGCAATTTATCAACTTTGATATGCACCATGTATATAATGAACTTGGACTTGGACTTGAAAAAAATTAAAAATGATTGCATGTTCGTCAACAACTTACATACCAGATTAAATTTTTGTCTAGGAAACCAAAATTCAGGGGACTAATCTTGTTTTAAACTTGAAATAAAATACAGATACAGATAAATGCATAAATTGTTATAAACAGAAAATTACTTGTACGAGTCATTTGGACTCATTTTATTTCCCAAAAAAAAAAAAAAAATGATAATAAAAAAAGAAAGAAAGAAAGAAAAAAATTAAAAATGAACAAAATGACTTACTCTCCCTATAAATGAAAATCTCTTGAATAGGACGAAAAAGCAACTAGCACATAAATGATATTAATGATAAATAAAGTAATTGGCGAAGTAGTCCTGGAGTGGAAAAGAAAAGTAATCGAAGATAAGTTTTTAATGCGCGCAGCAATTCTCGTTGAAAGCAACAAATTAATAAAGAAGAAATAATTGATTTAGTTGTGGATTTATTTAATTTTTCTCTAATCAAATAATTACTCTTTCAAAAAAAATTAATGATATCATTAATTCAATCGAAGTAAGCAATAATTCAATTATTGCGCGCATTATTAAATGAATGATATCTGCTAATAATTAAAGATGTCTTCAGTTATTTGAGTTTATGTTAACTGGCATTTGATACACATGAAAACATTCAAAATAACAAAATAATCTTACCACTCCAAAAACGTTAATCCGCAGTATAAGCTGAAAAACAATGAAAAGAAAATATTTTGATTTCGTTAAACAAGTTCCATTGATGTCGGTTTAAAATATCACGCAGTTGAAATGTATAAAGTAAAAGTTACCAGAAATAAAAAAGGATACCAAACTACACAGCGTTTCCACGACATGTTTCTATAGTGTGAATAAAACGGAAAAATACGATCACAAAATATAATCTTCAAAGATTCATTTGATCTTGATTGAGTGCATAGAGTTAATTATCATATGTATTCATCGCCTTTACTGATCAAGATAGGCGCTCAAATGGACCATGTGTCAGTCTATTTCAGGTCTATAGATTTGTGAGATACAATTAGACCTCTTGTTGATTGGTTGTCTATACCTCTTGCGAAAACGGAAACATCCCGCCGCCATGTACAACAGCTGTGTTTTTTTGGAAATAGCACAATCGTAATTTGAAATCAATACGCTATAGAATCACTAAAACTAAAAGAAATAGTGTTCTTATTACATATATGTACTCAGGTGCTCAAGCTGTACCAGTAGTCTCACAACATTAGATATAAAGAATATCTGAGAGAGAGAGAGAGAGAGAGAGAGAGAGAGAGAGAGAGGTTGAATACCAACATTTCATGAAGTGAAACAGACATTTTGATTCTTTAAAGTTAGTTGAAATAGTAGATACTGTGGACTAGTCGTGTGAAAGGATCGTGTTCTGTTGAAGAAAACCTGACTATTTTTAGAAAGATTGTCTATCCCTTTACTTTTAGTACTGATAAAAATAACATAGAGTTTCACAATTTAAATACGTGTAAATAGTTTCAAAGCTTGCATGTGAAAAAGTTTCTTCATGATAAACCAGAGCACGCTGTATTTTATAAGGCACTGCACATGTTCTAAATAAACACTGATATTGCTTTCAAATTGTCATATCTACATCTTACGTTTTTATGATTATCCTTTAAATTTCTACAAAATAGAATAAAATCGTGAACAGGAGCACGACTTCTGTAATTAGTTACAAAGTGTTATGTGAAGTCACCTTATATTCTTATTACGTTATGCTTAAATAAATTTCTTTGCGTCGCTTCGAGGATTTTTCACTCATGTTGAAACGTCACCAGTTGCAACTGAAGTTCACACGTTTGTTGCCAACGTCTGACGTGACACGTGACCTCAGCACGCGACTTTGGCGAAGGAACAGTTTCTCTATAAGTACGTCAAGTAGGTCGAGGCAGCTAATCGAGACTTCATCACAATCTGCAATGGTTTTTCTCGAGTTAGCAATTCTAACGAGCACATTCTTCTTACTTGCATACAATATTTATATGATATTTTACGACAGTGCTGGGAACAGCTCAGTGTCTTCTATTGCCAGAGGTCCGTGGACGTTGTGCACAGTGGATCGACGGTTTTATTGACTGACAGTTATTGGATGGCGGTCTGATAAATAGTTCGGACGTAACCAAACTAAATATTTCATAAACAACAAAATTTATCGCATCAGAAAATAAAAAAGTAAAGATATTATTACGTAATGTTATAATATGTAGACCGTAAAAAAAAAGAAAAAAGAAAAAAATATGATACTACATATCACTGGCACGGAACGTTTACGAAACGATTCTTGCACGGAACGGTGAACGGCTTGCACGGAGTACAGAACGCTCTGCACAGAACGAAACGGAACGCTTTGGAGATGTAGTAGCACTATTCGGGGGTATGTTCACATAAATATATATGGATAGTTTTATAATTTTGTTATAGAAAAGTTAAAAAAAAAGAGAGTTAAACTTGCATATTCTACCATGCATCAAAGTCTTCAATATTAACTTACATTACTCGCATAAACTGAACTGTTGATAGCATTAGTTATTGAATTTAAATGTATATATATATATATATATATATATATATATATATATATATATATATATACTTTGTTCAATGGGAAAAAATGCAGTTTGAATTACACCTAGATAAGAATATTAAAACACCTGCACGACCCGAGCCCCCCATTTACAGATTGACGGGTCATCGCGTTCATAGTCAGATCTATTGTTAAAAGTTTGATAGACGAGAGGCTTGTCATTGATCAGGATACTGGGAAAATTTGAGGGCGTTAACATAAATATTGGGTCTTTAATTAAGAAATCATAAACTATTTAGTAAAAATTATAATTTTAATATCCCGATGGTTTATTAGTTGTAGTAGGCCTATTAGTTTAATTATAGCACCGTATCTACTAAGCTATCCCGCTATGTAATATAGTTTAAAAGTTGTTAATATTCATGAATTTGCTCATTCTATAGTAATTTCACGGGTTCAATTTCCTGTTCTGTGTATAGCATCGGGCTCGGCATTCGAGGATTAAGATCGGTTTAAGAAACTGAGACTGAGTCTGAGAATGAGAGAAGATTTTGATTTTTGTAACTCATAATGCAAACTGTATAATGAAACTACGGTAAATATTCAATAATTGATAATTATTTTATTCATATTTATGAAAACAGGACGACTAATGGACCGATTCTGTGGCGAAGTTAACCCGTCTTCACGATGATGATCTCATTCCGTGCATACAATCACGTCATAAAAGTATTTAAATTGAGTGCTATGGAAAGGTCTAAAAAAAATTTGGCACTTCACTTACGGATTGTGGTGTTGCAAGAAAAAATCTTGAAGAGATGTTAAACAAAATAGAAATGGCGAACTTGTTCAAATTCTATTGATAAAGCTTAAAGTGGGTGTATAAAATGTCTTTTCAATGATAAAACATTATATCTATCGTAAATGCAAAGATATTGGATTCAATTTTCAAAAACGTTAAACTCATATCATATTTTGCTTGTTTCTTTAACAGACATCATTTTATTTTCTGCAGACAACATACAGAGTGTGAAGGGTCGGTCTTTTCCAGAGACAAAATAGGTGATGATCACAGAGCATGGGAAATTTCAAATCAAGACCAACTGTGTCTTGTGCAGGTATTTTAGGATGATGATACTTTTTTAAATTTTACATTAATTTACTAAATATATAAACAGTGCATACAGAAATGATTTAGGTGTCTATACAGTCTTTTAGACAATATTTTGATTTATGACACAGATGAATTGAAGAAGAAAATAAGTGAAAGTTATTCATTATTTCGATCGAAAGCAATAGAGGATCTACGTCCCAATGAAAAGGACTGGACAGAAATTCAGCTGGCTTGTGCGTAAGTATAAATTTAAAGATGGTTTAATATATTGTGTACTTTATGCATACTTATTTGTGCATATGAAATTTAATATGACAGCAGGGCAGGTGCATTTGGCATAATCATGAATAAGTGCTGTATGATCACCTGTGTTTCTTCATGTAATGTGTAATTATATTTTGATGCATATCCATAAAGTGACTTGCAATAGCATTAAAGACCAATAAATATGAATTTTGTAAAAACAAATTCACATATAGTACCCGATTATGTCACACTGGGACTTTTGTCTTTCTTAGATTCTGATTTTTTGAAGGAGTAAATAGGCTAATGATTCCTCATATGACTTTGTATGTTTCTTGTCATAGTGAAACATCTATATACAAATGTTTTCTCAGAAGTACTTGTACATGTAACTTTCGAGAAATATTGTTGCAATTCTTGTTGATACAAATCATGGCATGCTGAAGCATAACTGAACAGAAAGTATCAAATTTTGTATCAAGATATGTTAAAAATTACAAGTATGTGTAGAAGAATTTCATTTTAAACTTTCATTGGGATGTAAAGAAAAGGTGGTACATTATCAGAAAAAAAAAATATACATATATAATGTCCAAAGGAAGTTGTAAAATTTTATCACATGACCAATCACATATTACATAACAATGGAAATTTAAGTTCTTGCTACATAATGAAATTTCTAAAAAAAAGAAACCAAAAACAGCCAGTCCGAAGGTCTAATCCTCCAAAAGTTTTATCAGACAGATAGGAAGTGACATTACATCTTATTGTTTGGACTTGTAAATTTGTTTGAATGCCTGGTATACAAGAAATATATTGTATGACATGTCCAGTGTTTATGATTTACAGGAAGGGGGATTATAACCGAGTTGTAGAGCTATTATCTGAAGAGAACATAAATGAGAGGACTGATGGAGGGCTAACTTTGCTACATATAGTGGGTGCCTATGGGGGTAGGTGTTGTGTGTGTGTGATCCAATACCATATAACGGGTTATTTTTACTGTTGTAATTCTTTTTACAAATTTTGGTTCAAAAGAAGTGATTTAAAATTTTACGCATTATATTTTTACGAATTATGTATGTTTGTAAAAAATAAAATCATCGGAGGTAAAAGTCTAGATTATTAATGTTTGTTAGCAGATTGAAATGCGTTTACATACAAATTTACTACACAAATTCCCGATGTAAAAACAAAAAATTGTTCCCGTTATAACGAGTCATTAAATTATTATAATATATTTATTCATTTACCTTTATATACAGTATGCCCTTCAATTATTCCTGTTTTTGGAATATACATAGCCATGTATCATTGTTGTGCATCATGTGACTAAAATTGCTCAAAAATACCAACAGCACTAATTCTCTAGCCGCTGAATGGCAATTAATATTACTCTCATACATACGATGTTGAGAATTTACATGCGGAGTTTTTTTTACTTCTGAAAATTTTACACATTTAAATTTTACGGATTTATAAAACTCCTCAAAATTAGCAGCATGTAAAAAATATCTGTTATTCGGTAAGTCCTGTATAAGTTACATGTTCATGACTACTACATGTGTACATGTGTGTATATGAAATAATAGGATTTATGTACCAAGTATGTGACATGTTGCATCAAACATGTGTAGACAACATTCTCTCAAAGGAAGGAATAGATATGTATGAAATTTGCGAATGAAACTCTTCATTTTTGTGTAAAAACAATTACAGAAAAAATGGGTGATATAAGTAAATGCTTGAGTAGATCATCCAAGTAAGAATTACATCAGCTGATTTGGATGTATTACAGGTAGTGTGTTGAGAGTTGTCAAACTTGATAAAACTGATCTTTGATATTGGATAGTACGTTGATTGTCTAAGGATGCTGCTTCATTACTGACGTCTTGTTTCTTTAGGTAGTAGAACTTTAATAAAGTTCTTATTGGGAAAAGGATTGTTACCAGATGCTCTCAGTAAACGGCAGTTTACAGCTCTCCAGCTGGCAGCATACAGAGTAAGTCAACAGCTCGGAACAAAATTGCTTGTAAAGTCGGGTATAATGTGCTGCTTAAATACCAGTATAATGGTGTAGGCTTCAGAATTAAGTACCATAGTGGGTTTTATTCTTGTGTATTATTTACAGTATTATTCAGCATACTGGGATTTCAGTATAGCTACAATGAACCTTTATCATTTATTGTATTTGTATCAACTGCCAATTGAAAATGTTTTGTATCCAAAAGATGACAATTCTGACAGTCTCTAGATCTGAAAATTGGATTGAAATTTTAGGGGGATTCAGATTTCTGACTGTTTCTTAATCTCAAAATTGGATTACTATTTTAGGGGGATTCAGAATGTGTGCAGTGTATGCTGGAGAGCCCTGACATTGATGTGAATCTGCCTGGCAACAGTGGTTTAACAGCTCTACATGTGGCAGCTATGTGTGGCTTTCAGGAGGTGAACATTTTATGTTTGTTCAAGCATATGTGATTTGAAGTTCATTGTATATGGCAAAGAGGGAGATGACTGCATAAAGAAGATGCTCTTCAAGGAGGCCTAATACTCTAATCCACAATGTTTTTGGCAAAAAACTTATACCTCACATGTTGCTCAAGTGATAATGAAAGGATATAACTAATATATTAATATAGGGTATCCATGCTGGATTTTTGAACGAAAAAATGTTTATTTTAGAAATTCACATTTAGCAAAGCAGAAGATAGACTAGTAAATGACTCCAATAGGATTTGAACCCACTCTAACAAACTCTGTTATTACAAATTGGTGACAATTCCTGACTACAGATGTGTAAACTCCTGATGCATTTACGGAGGTACTCTACATCGTCATAATGACTGACTTCCTTTAAAATTATGATTGAAAATATACTGACGGACTTTAAAAATGCAACATACGTTTTTTAATTTATTCATTGAAAACATTACATATAAAACTTTTATTGCAAAATTTACCCACCATACATCATATTGATTTTTAAAACCCATCTCTCGATTTACCTGTGTTCATTATTTGCGCGTTGTGAGTAGAAATTTTCAGGGCTTTTTTTTCAAACACGTGGAAAACAGGTTTTTCACAATAAAACAACTTGTTGGTGAAAGCATAGACACTACTAACAGAAAAAATTCAAAAACAAGACTATGCCGTTCTTAAGCAATGAAATGCACAATCAGGCACTTCGTATGCTGCCAGCAGGCATTAGTCAGTGTGAGGTTGCACATTGTTTTAATGTCCATCCTTGTACAGTTAGCTGATTGTTGTCATGGTCTGGAGTGCGATTAACCACAATTTTTGGTCACAAGTGGTCATTTTAAATGGAACCCTCACTGTTAGGAGGTATGTAGACAACATTCTGCAGTCTGTTTTAGCACCATTAATGCAGCAGCATAGGCAAGGAAAAAAATGGGTTAATCTTCAAACAGGACAATGCGCATACGCCAAGATTGACACAAAAAACTTTTTTCAAACGAACGCCATTGATGTCATTGATTGGCCCGCTATGTCCCCAGACTTGAATCCAATCGAACATTTGTAGGACGAGTTGAGGAGATGTGTGCGCAGCCTCAGAATGTGTCTTAGCCTGAGAATCCGCAAGAATTAGGGAGAGCCTTGTTGGAGGAATGGCAGAATATTCATCAGAGGACCATCCGAAATGTTTGTCAATCAATGCCATGTCGCCTTCTCACTGTCATCACTGCTAAAGGAGGTTATATCTGGTACTAATGAACAAAACCACATTTTTGACGCACCCCTCATTGACATTCATTTCAACTGTAGCCTCTTGTGAATAAAATGATGTTCAAAATTAAATAGTGTTCATTTAACATGGTTTATAATATACCACTATGAATTTGTTTATTAGATATATGATCAAATTTATAATATATAAAATTATAAAGTATTGCATTTTTAAAGTCCTTCAGTATAGAAATATCACCAATTTTTTTCTATTTATTTCAAAATTCAATGTGTAGCTGAGTAACTCAATGGGTTATCACATCGACTGCTGAACTGTATATAGCGGGGTTCAAGTCCTACAGTGGTTTAAAATATTTTTTTTCAGATTACCGTGTACTAAAACTGCATTTTTAGTCCCCTCCCGCCAGAGGGGATTATTTGTTTATCCTCAGTCTGCATTTTTAGTCCCCTCCCGCCAGAGGGGATTATTTGTTTATCCTCAGTCTGTCCGTCTGTCATTCTGCTTGAGGTTTTCTGGACGTTTCTTCACATTGGATGAAGATATTCAACTGAAATTTTATACATGGCTTTGTCTTGGATCAAGTTTGAGTTTTGTTACACTTGACCTACTTTTGACTGAATTACCCTACTGGTAGGGGACTTTGTATTGCCTGTGATACACTCAGAATGCTTGTTTGACTAAATAAAGTAAATTTGAATGTTTTCAATTTCAAAATATTGTTGCACATATCCTTCATTTTTCATCCACATCAAATTTCTCAGTGTAGCATTCCTCCTTAAAAAAACAAACACTATAAAATGTAAAGCAGAAACAGATTACTCAAGTTGGTAAAAAAAAAAAGAAAAAATCTTCTGATTTCTGATGTGCAATGCATTGGGAATTCTTAAGATATAGTATGACTGCCAATAATGTTTTTTATTTTTCCATCCAGATAACAGAGGTTCTGATAGACAATGGAGCTAAAGTCAATATGCAAGATGCTGTTAATTTTACACCTCTACACATAGCCTGCAACTTTGGAAACGATAAGGTTGGTTGGTTGTATATTGTTTAACATCCCTCTTGAGAATATTTCACTCTTATGGCGACGTCGCCATTACCGGTGAAGGGCTGCAAAATTTAGGCCTATGCTCGGCGCTCATGGCCTTTGAGCAGGGAGGGATTTTTATCGTGCCACACCTGCTTTGACACTGAACCTCAGTTTTTGCAGTCTTATCCGAATGACCACCCCATTTAGTTGCCTCTTATGACAAGCAATGGGTACTGAGGACCTATTCTAACCTGGATCCTCACAGGGCCGAAATGATAAGGTATTTGTACACAGAACTCCATGTTTAATATTCCTTCACAACAGAGTGAAGAAGATGTGGCTGTACATTGATTAGTTTGTGTATAACCTAAGTATGTTTATAAGTACCCTATACTGAGGGATGCTCGGTAGTCTTTTCAGTGTTCTTGTTAATGGATCATTGAGCCATACTTTAAACTTAGCTATAACTGAGCCAAACTTTAAACTTAGCTATCACTGAGCCAAACTTTAAACTTAGCTCTCCTGAATGAAGATGGACAATTTCGTTTTGAGATGCTATATCAGTCAGAATATGGTGTCCAGTGATATGATATTGAATATGATGACTGATTTCAAAAGCATAAATTGAGACAGTGCATTTTTGTAGGTTGTGGGTTTGCTGGTGTCGCACAGAGCTGATGTGAATGCTGCAGGAGGTGTAGGTGATCGTCCATTACACCTGGCCTGTTCTAGAGGTCACTTACATATCACTAAACTCCTAGTGGAAGCTCCTCAACAGCCAGCAGAGGGTAAATATATACCAGATTCCAATGTTAAAGTCAATGCTCAGTTGTTGGACAAACACCTACTATAGATTTCAGATAAGGATTATTGATATACATGTATACTGAATTCTAAGGTTATGCATATTGTCAGGAATTTTATATAATGCAAATTCTTCATGAATGACATTCTGTTGAACACTGTTGAACAATTGTTTGTGAAATTTATCATTCAGGGCACATGCTGAATTTAGCTAATTCTTCCTACTGTATTCATGCTATAGACATTTTATATTGTGCTGGATGATAGTACTGAGGTATAGCACTTTGTGTAGGGTTTAATTTTCTTTGAATTGTCCACAAATGACAGGTTGTTGAACTTCGTCATTTTTAGGCCCCCATCAGTGGAGATTCAGGGGTATATAGTTTTTGGTATGTACTTTTGTGTGTTCACAAAAAAATTAATCTTGGCCAGAACTTTTTAATGGATTGTGATAAGGCTCTCATATTTCACATGTGTATTCCTTGTGAGAAGACCATACCTTTGGTACCAAAATTTTTATCTCATGACCATAAAGTGTGGCCATATGGGGGCATCATTGTTTCTCAAAAACATCTTGTTTCAGACAGTAGTGTTGATATTTATCTTTAACTCCTCTCTACTTTGAAAAAGATCAGTTTTTAAAAAAAAAAAAAAAAGAAGAAACATAAATTAATGGAATGTGGAGAACATGAATATGTCTTCCAGACTCGACCAAATTAACCCTGTACTTCAACAACATCGTATCCTGTAATGTTTTCAAGCCTATCACAAGGAGGGGGCAGTAATGTTTGTCTAGTGGTGAAGGAAGTTGGTTGTCTAAAGTCGTATTCTGTGTTCCTGATTCATTGTTCTCATTTTGTCAGAACAACTACAAAGTTATTTGTTGCATAATGAATTTTGTCCTAATTCAGACCAAAATTTTAAATGTCATAAATAACAGAAGTATTTGAATGCAATGTTGTTAACTAAGTGAGATATTATACAAAATAAACAATAATATTAGTAAGAAAGCAAGAATTTGTGATAAACATTGCCACAAATATTCCCACCATTTACTTTCAAATGGCAGATTTCGCTGTTATTCTTAGCTGTTTGGAAAGTATGGTTCACATGCACTGACCACAGTCAAATTAAGGTATTTATTATAATGTCTTATTGTTACATTTAAACATAGTTTCGGTCAGCACATGTAGTCCCATGATTTGTATTGGTGAGATTACCTGAAATATAATGTACCAATTCTGTGACACCAAATTCTACAAATTTTAAGATATGGATAACTAAGGAGTGGGGTGGGGGGTGGAAGGGGAGGGGGGATGGATTTCCTTTTCTCAAATTTATATGAAATTTAAGAGAAATGAAAGAATCATTGAAGTTCAGGACAGGATATGGCTGTTGTTGCATCTAGATCTTTGATGTTTATTGACATTGTTAGAACCCAAGGATTTTCTCGCTGTTACATTACATTCAGCTGGGAAAGAGAGAAAACCTGTGAATTTCTGTGATGCAGTCTTAGTAAATATTCATACATTTTCAGTGAATGTTAAAGATGATGAAGAACACTATCCAATCCATTTCTGTTGTAAATCCGGCCATCTGAACGTTCTCAGTTATCTGTTGGAAAAACAAGCCCTACCTCATGTATGCAATATCTACGGAGACACCCCACTACATTTGTATGTATGATTATCAGATTTTATTTTGTATGTTGTACAATAACATGTATACATGATACAGAGTGTGAGTGAAGACAAAGATAGTGCCAGAGTGTGAGTGAAGACAAAGATACGGTCAGAGTGTGAGTGAAGACAAAGATACAGTCAGAGTGTGAGTGAAGACAAGGTACTGTCAGAGTGTGAGTGAAGACAAGGTACTGTCAGAGTGTGAGTGAAGACAAGGTACTGTCAGAGTGTGAGTGAAGACAAGGTACTGTCAGAGTGTGAGTGAAGACAAGGTACTGTCAGAGTGTGAGTGAAGACAAGGTACTGTCAGAGTGTGAGTGAAGACAAAGATACTGTCAGAGTGTGAGTGAAGACAAAGATACAGTCAGAGTGTGAGTGAAGGCAAAGATACAGTCAGAGTGTGAGAGAAGACAAGATAGTGTCAGAGTGTGAGTGAAGACAAGATAGTGTCAGAGTGTGAGTGAAGACAAAGATACAGTCAGAGTGTGAGTGAAGGCAAAGATACAGTCAGAGTGTGAGTGAAGACAAAGATAGTGTCAGAGTGTGAGTGAAGACAAAGATACAGTCAGAGTGTGAGTGAAGGCAAAGATACAGTCAGAGTGTGAAGACCAGATAGTGTCAGAGTGTGAGTGAAGACCAGATAGTGTCAGAGTGTGAGTGAAGACAAGGTACTGTCAGAGTGTGAGTGAAGACAAAGATACAGTCAGAGTGTGAGTGAAGGCAAAGATAGTGTCAGAGTGTGAGTGAAGGCAAAGATACAGTCAGAGTGTGAGTGAAGACAAGGTACTGTCAGAGTGTGAGTGAAGACAAAGATACAGTCAGAGTGTGAGTGAAGGCAAAGATACAGTCAGAGTGTGAGTGAAGACCAGATAGTGTCAGAGTGTGAGTGAAGACAAAGACACAGTCAGAGTGTGAGTGAAGACAAAGATACTGTCAGAGTGTGAGTGAAGACAAAGATAGTGTCAGAGTGTGAGTGAAGACAAAGATACAGTCAGAGTGTGAGTGAAGGCAAAGATACAGTCAGAGTGTGAGTGAAGACCAGATAGTGTCAGAGTGTGAGTGAAGACAAAGACACAGTCAGAGTGTGAGTGAAGACAAAGATAGTGTCAGAGTGTGAGTGAAGACAAAGATAGTGTCAGAGTGTGAGTGAAGACAAAGATAGTGTCAGAGTGTGAGTGAAGGCAAGATAGTGTCAGAGTGTGAGTGAAGGCAAGATAGTGTCAGAGCGTGAGTGAAGACAAAGATACAGTCAGAGTGTGAGTGAAGACAAGGTATTGTCAGAGTGTGAGTGAAGACAAGATCCTGTCGAAGTGTGAGAGAGGATATGTTGCTGTCAGAGTGCTGATTAAATACAAGTATATTCATCCGCACTATATGTATTGAATTATCATCAATGGCATTTTGAAATGGTAATTGTTTTATACAATATCTATACATTACACAGAGCCTGTTACAGTAGTAAAGTGGAAATTGTGAAGCATTTAATTTCTGTCACTGGTTGTGATAGTTTGGCAAAGGAAAACATCTTCAGTGAGACACCTCTTCACAGGTTTGTTTTATGATACTGAATATTTCCATTTTCAACCCTGCATCATAGGCATGTTATCTACGTATCATCAGAATTACTGTAGAAGAATTGTATTTGCTCTATATCTCGTTTATTGTATCGTGTGGTAATTGTGCAGACAGTACTTTACACATTTCTTGAGATTTGAATTTTTCCGCAGTGCTTGTACAAGTGGCAGAAGCTTAGAGTTGATTAAATATCTCCTGGAGCTTCCAACCATCAACATTAATTATCAGGGAAAGGATGGGCACACGGGTATGATTTCTTCCATGCCATAGATCAGTGCAATGATTATTTCATCAGAGTTTTGTCTTCATCCTCACATAAAACTAAATTTTACTGGAGACTATTTATAGTCCTGAACAGCCAATATAATTTCCTTTAATGTGTCATGTTTACAAGAGGCAACATTCATGTATTCATTTTATGCCATAGAAAATGACTGCCTCGTCAAAATTAATTTTTACAGTGTTGCTCACAGATTTTGTGGTTATTTTTCATAGCTACTTTTAGTTTACAGCATTGGTCCTTAATGAAACTTTCACTACTAATTTGCTTGCATTGTGACAATTTTCAAGACAGCCAAAAAAAAAAAAAAAGAAAAAAAAACCCAAAAAACTGATATTACTCAAATGAAGGTCAATTTCTTAGAACTCAAAAGAATGTCAGTTTTAGTTTTATGGTAATACCATAATTAACAAAACATAATTTACAATAAATGTTAGAAAAATATTCTGAATTCTTCAACACTTACTAATTGCATGTGACAACTTTCAAGCTACCAAAAAGGATGAAATGAAGACAAATTTCTATTTCCAATGCAATATGATAATTAATAAAATAAGTCAATAATTTACAGTAAATGTTTGATTTTGAATTGCTCAGCGCTGCATAGTGCCTGTTTCCATGGTCACATTCGGGTGGTACAGTTCTTGTTAGAGTGTGGGGCAGACATGAATTTGGTGGCATGTGCTGAATTGAATGGAGGAACAGATAAAAAAGAACAAACTCCCCTTATGTGGGCCTATGAACAAGGTGAAAAAAAACACACACTATTTTTTGAACAGAGGGATTGACCGATAATAAAGGCAGACTGATATTGCAAAATGAGTGTGATCACAAACATTACATGCATATATATTTTGAACTGTATTTAGATTTTACCACTTCTTGAAGATTTTCGACATTTGTTTCAATTTAATTACTAATTGTTTAGTGATTGTGCTATCAAGCTTTTATAATAAAAAAAAAAATTCTAATGTTTTGTAGGCCATGACACCATTGTAACATTGTTGAAGCATCACAAACGGCCCCAGGACGAGTCAGCGTGTGGGGACTACTCCCAGCCAGGGGGAGAAGGGTCTTATGTTTCTGTTCCCTCACCCCTAGGGAAACTTAAAAGCATGACCAGAGGTATACATTTGTTTCAAGGTCAGATTCAGCTAAATTTGTCTATCATGACATACTCTGACCATTGTTGATATGGTAATAAAGTTAGTTGAATTTTTTTTTATTTTACTGATAGTTGAAAGAATGTGTGTGTACATATATTTTTTAAACTCAAAAGGGTTGTGTATATTGGTGAAGAAAAATTAGCATAAGTGTTAATGATGTGTAATCTCGTAGATATACATGTAGACAAAATTGTCATGTATTTGAATTGCTGTATGTTATATAAATACAGAGGAAGTGTGTCATGCCACAAGCGTCATGTATTGTTGTTCATTTCCAGAGAAGATTGATGTATTACATTTGCGTTCGTCCCTTCCTCGTTATTTCCAATTACAAATTACTGACTTAGACTTTCAAGAGCCTATAGGAAGTGGTTCATTTGGCAAAGTATATAAAGGCAAATACCTTGGGAAAACTGTGGCAATTAAAAGGTTAGTTATCATTCTTTCAAGTACAATTAATCTTCCATCTCTCACCACTCAATTCAATGCCATTTCACTTTCTTGTCATATTTTGTCAGAATTTTTTTTTTCAGTTACGTAGATCTCCCATTATAACACCAAATTTGCATACCTCCATTTGCCTGTTCTTTATTTTTGTAACGGTTCTGCTGTGTATATTTGCCTGTTCTCTATTTTTGTAACGGCTCTGCTGTGTATATTTGCCTGTTCTCTATTTTTGTAACGGTTCTGCTGTGTATATTTGCCTGTTCTCTATTCTTGTAACGGTTCTGCTGTGTATATTTGCCTGTTCTCTATTTTTGTAACGGTTCTGCTGTGTATATTTGCCTGTTCTTTATTTTTGTAACGGTTCTGCTGTGTATATTTGCCTGTTTTCTATTTTTGTAACAGTTCTGCTGTGTATATTCGTTCTAATTTTGTAATTGACAGGTACAGGGCCTCCTCATTTGGTTGTAAGTCTGATGTGGATATGTTCTGCCGGGAAGTTGCCATTCTCTCAAAGTTAAACAGTTCCTATGTAATTAGTTTTGTTGGTGCTAGCTTGGATGATCCCAGTGTAAGTGTAAATTTCTACACCCTTCACTGTGTATAATAACAGTATTGACAAGTTTGCATTTTCATGGGAAAAAAAAAAAAAGCATTATGTATATTTTATTCCAAATTCATTTTAATGATTTTTTTTTTTTTACTTCTTATTTCCAAATTAAAATCAGAATGTCTCAAATCTCTTCATAAGTTCCTGAGTTGCCAGTTAACTTGCTTTTTGTAGAATTTTGCCATTGTGACCCAGTTTGTGTCTGGAGGTTCACTATTCAGTATTCTCCATGAACAAAAAAGGTTTGTATTTAGACCTAGTCAACATCTTCCATTCAATGATCATGTATCTGTCAAGCAATGATTATGCACATGTGCATGTAAGCTGTGAAGTGTGTTGTTGTCATCACAGGAGATATGGCAATTTGCTAGCACTACACAGAAGCTGAGTTGTTCATAGGCATTTCATATGAATTTTCCTTTAATGCTGGAAACAAAATAATCACTGCATTGTTTATATTTGTATTTGGAATCAACCTTGATAACTGGAAAATACATATCCTATATGCAACACTCTGCCAACACACATCTAACCTTTCTAAAGATCTGAACAAGAAATATTTTATGTAAATATACTTGGGTAACCATAGATAAAAACATGTATGTCTATTGAAATCTATACAGAGTAGATAATATGAACAAAATATCTGCTGAAAAATCTGGGAAACGTGATTCAGATTGGTTTAATTTGTATTCCAAAGGTAATGCTAATTTTTAATTTGGTTTTTAGAGAAATTCTTTGTTTAAAAAAAAACAAACCAAAAACCAATGATTTTGCATTATGTAGCCCTCTCAGGTTTTTTTTTTTGGTTTTTTATTGGGGTTTTTCTTCAGAATAAAAAAAATTGGGGAAGGCTATTTTATTTTTTATTACAGCTAACATTTAATTAATGTATTTGAAAAAAGTTTGAAAGAATGACCCTAAGACTCAAAGACTGGTAAAATATATTAACAGAGTATAATTAGAAAGATTTAGAAAAATTAATGAAATTTCCACCAGAGTAATGCATATTTTTTTGGCATTACTCCAGCCAGCTAGAGATTCAGCAACATTACATTTGCCATTACATACAGTAAATTGTATATGTTAAATTATTATGGTTACATATTTTTCTATGTGTTATTTTATTCCCTTTTCTTTATATAAATACAGCCCCGTGGGGATCCAGGTTGGTAGAATAGATCCTCAGTACCCCTTGTTTGTCATAAGAGGCGACTAAATGGACTGCTCCTTTGAATGAGACCGCAAAAACTGAGGTCCCATGTCACAGCAGGTGTGGCACATAAAAGATCCCTCCCTGCTCAAAGGCCATAAGCGCCGAGCATGGGTCTAAATTTGCAGCCTTTCACCAGCAATAATGACATCTCCATATGAGTGAAAAATTCTCGAGCGGGACATTAAACAATATTTAATCAATCATTATATAAATACATATATGTAAGGAGTACCTTGCCATTTACTGAGGCTCTTACTTGTAGGAGTATCATGTACATATGCTACTGTCCAAATTTTTTCAAACTGCCATTTTATTCATTTCCCCAATCCATGTACTTTTTTGTCAATAGTTGTTTTCCATTCTGTAGATGTAGGTGGACAAACTATCTGCCTGTATAGATATTTGTGATGGACAGTATATACTGTTTACATGTATGTTGAGAGAGGTTCACAGTCTGTATTCTATGTTCTAGAGTCATTGATGTACAGTCGAAACTGACTATTGCAACAGATGTAGCTAAAGGGATGGCTTATTTACATAATCTGTCCCAGCCAATCATACATCGAGATTTAAACAGTCACAACATTCTATTGGATGAAAATGGACATGCAGTTGTGGCTGATTTTGGAGGTAATTTAAGAATAATTATGGAGGTTTCAGGTCTATCAAGGAAATCGATATTATCATTTTACATCGAAGTTTGAAATGTTATAATTTTCCCTCATTGTAGAATCCAGATTCCTTCTCTCAGAAGAGGACAATATGACAAAACAGCCAGGGGTTGGTATTCTTTTGAACATCTGAAATATTCAAATGAAGAAGGAGAAAAATTGAATTGGAAACTAAAGGAGCTTTCCTGTTTGTAGTGATCAAATTTGAATTTGTTGTTTAGAACCTGAGGTGGATGGCTCCAGAGATTTTCACTCAATGTACGAAGTACAGCATCAAGGCTGATGTATTTAGCTTCTCTCTTTGTATTTGGGAACTGCTGTCGGGAGAACTTCCATTTGCACATCTAAAACCAGGTAAACAGCCAAAACCAGGTAAACATCTAAAACTAGATAAACAGCCAAAACCAGGTAAACAATCTAAATCCAGGTAAACATCTAAGACCAGGTAAACATTCTAAAATCAGGTAAACAGCCAAAACCAGGTAACATCTAAAACCAGGTAAACAGCCAAAACCAGGTAAACAGCCAAAACCAGGTAACATCTAAAACCAGGTAAACAGCCAAAACCAGGTAACATCTAAAACCAGGTAAACAGCCAAAACCAGGTAAACATCTGAAACCAGGTAAACAGCCAAAAGATATGTTCTAGTCACTTTTATGATGTGTGGTGAAGAAAACAAAAAGGAGAAATGATCTGCAAGAATTTTGTTTTTAAAGAAATTAAACAAAATAGATGGGGATTAAAGTATTTAACTCATTGATTTGAGCCCCGTGGGGATCCGGTTGTTAGAGTAGATTCTCAGTACCCCTTGCTTGTCGTAAGAGGCGAATTAATGTGGTCCTACAGATGAGACCGCAAAAACCGAGGCCCCGTGTCACAGTAGGTATGGCACGTTAAAGATCCCTGCCTGCTCAAAGGCCTTAAGCGCCGAGCATAGGCCTAAATTTTACAGTCCTTCACCGGCAATGGGGACATCTCTATATGAGTGAAAAATTCTCGAGCGGGATGTTAAACAATATATAATCAATCAATCATTGATTTGAAACATTGCTTAACATGCAGTAAAAATTTGAGAAGTATAAACATTGTTGAAACAAATGCAAGCTAATAAATTGTCATTCCCAAAGAACTTTACATTGACTATGCACCCCCCACCCCCCCCCCCCCCCCCCCAAAAAAAAGAAAAGAAAATTTAAAGCAAAAACGGTGATGCATAGTACTTGTATAAAGATAAACAAAATATGTGTACATTGTATGTTGCAGACGGTTTTGAGCATGAAAATAATGGAACCATTTATTATATGACTTTAAAAGATACAGGTTGTATTTTGTTGCATCTTTTGTGAATAGCAGATTGTATATTTCATTCCGTTGCATTTGTTATGAATAGCTGCAGCAGCTGCAGAAATGGCATACCATACAACACGACCACCAATAGCTGTGACATTTCCCAAACCGATTGTCATGTTATTACAGAGATGTTGGAATGCCAATGCTGACGTAAGTATCACAGTGTCATTTGATATCTGCAAATCTGTCATTGCAAAATGTGTGTTTATCTAGATCACCAGCATCACTCAGTTGAACTTTTGTGCTTAGTGGTTGTTCATTGTCATCTTAACATTTGAGTATAATTAATTTTTCCGAAAGTGCATGACCATTTTCCTTCAAATTTGGTGGGGAATGTCTATGGGGAACAGGAACAAAAATTGTGCATTTCATATTGACTGCACCTCTAGGGCCTGAGGGGTTGGGTCAAAACCTTAAAAACTGATGCAATCTTTAAAAATTTTCTTCTTGACTAATGGACATCAAACAGTAAGACAGTACATGCTGATGATACGAAGAGAAACCTATACTAAAATTGTGAATTTTGTGTCCCGTGGATGGGTCTTAGAATTTGTTGTTAGAGTGGGGTGTTATGGCTCATGCTCATTTCATGTGTTATTTCTTTGAAGATCTTCATGATTCTTGGGCATCAAATTGCAGAATTGTAGCTCTCTGGGGGGAAATTTTTGGATAGACGAGAGAGCTAATTTTAATAGCTTCTTCAAAAATTTACATTAAAAAATTCTTAACATATTTTCTTACTATTCTTATGTTAAGACATACACTAAAACATCTTTCAAAGGTCCATTTGAATTGAAAACTTGCAGCTTCAATAAAGTGTACTTGTCTTTTAAACATTTGAAGTTTGCAGTCAATTTTGATACTAGGACGGGGCTTTATGGCTCATATAATAAAATGCATTAATTCTTTAAAAATGCTATTTTTTTTATCCCTGCACAGCTTGAAGAAAAGCAAAAGTTGTATATGCATGGTGATGATGAACTGGGATCCCTGTAATAAAATTGTGAAATTCATGATCCCTGGGCCAGAGATGTAGACTTTAAGGCAGGACCCAAATGGGTATAAAGTAAAAATGCGTTTAATCTGAAATCCGTCATCTTTTCCTCTGTATATTGTGAATGAATGTATTATGCATGGTTTTGAAGAGCATGCAGTTTTTTTTTTTCAGAATTGGGAAATTTCATACCCCTGCATCAAGATTACAAGGTCTTGAACAGAGCAGTGATACGTTATATTTATTAAAATCATCATCTTTACTTAAGTGCATTGTGACAAAATAAATATACATGGTTATGAAGATTATGGAATTCATGATCCCTGGACTAGTAACAGGGAGCAACAATCATATAGTGAAAATCAGTCAAATCTCGTTATCTCAAACTCAATGGGACCGAGACAAAACTTTGAGATATCCGAGGATTTGAGATATCGAGGGTAAAATACGTCAAAAATATTAAGTAGTTTGGACTTCCGAAATCACATGGTATTCAAGATATTGGTGTTTGAGATACTGAAGTTCACCTGTACTTCAATTTGTTTGAATTGGTCTTTTACTCTCAGACATTGACTAAAAATTGAATATAGAAAGGTAAGGATTTGTTATTTTTCAAAAATAATTGTTGCCTTATGTGGTTGAGCTATCCTTTGAAGAATTGTTGCATGTTATTCAGGGGACAGTTGGACCTCTTGTTTCAATTTCAGTTGAAAAAATTTCATACATCTTTTTTTTTTTACAGGATAGACCTGAATTTAAGGAAATTGTGCCAATCCTAGAAGAATGTAGACAAACTCAAGTGGCAGCCCTCTTGAACAATACGGCAGTGCCTTTGGAGAACATTGGAGGGGAGGAAGACGACCAGGCCACACCCCCTATATCTGGGAATGTGATGGCACTGCGCACGCACTGGGAAATGGAGGCTACCAAACATAGGTTTGTTGCTTTCTGTTGAGGCTTTACAAAATTCCATAATGACAAATAAAATGTCGACAGAATTTATTTTGCCAGTCCCCAGAAACTTAATCATGTGGGCATACTTATCAAATCAGTGTCTTCATTACATGTGTGTGCATGTTTGTGTTTACAATGCCAAAAAAAAAGATTATCTAAATATTTATACAGAATGTAGCCCAATAAATTTTGTAGCTGAATTTCTTTTCACTGCTCACTGAATTGCCAGTAATGGTGAGTTTGTTATATTGCCATCCCCACTTTAATGCCCAAATTGGTCTTGAACAAAAAATTGGCAATGTATCGAGGGAGAACTGTATTTTAATGAAGTTGCATCAATTTTGTACATTCATTCTTAGTAACCCATTAATCATAAATCTATGACTGGGAGCCATGGGTTGAACAGATTTGAATTTTCACCATACAAGGAAGCCATTATTTAGGTTTTGTCATATCAGACCCAGTGCTTGTGGTTTTACAGAAGATTTTCAAATGACTACACCCTGTTTCTTAATTCTATCCCCTTGGAAGATTTTATCTCCATAGAGAGTGCATGACCCTTAATTTGAATACATTTTGATTTATTAAACCATGTCAAATGTGCTCCAGCGGTTTTAGAGAAAACATCTAAAATGTAAAACTACAGACCTACACATTATAAAGAACTTTGATGTATGGCACAACTTTCTCTGCATACAATTCAGGTGTTATATCCATAGTTTTACTTCACTTCCTCAAGATCTGAATCACAAGGACTCTCTAAAATATTTCTCACTGTGCTTGTTATGAGACATACCTTCAAATATTTACTAAAGTGTTAGAGAAGAAATCTACTATGTGAAATGTCTTGCTGTGTCACAGGCAGACAGTAGACAAAATTTCAATCAGAATATCTCAGATTAGTATTTTAATCAGATTAGATTACATGAACTGAGTATTTTGTTTTATTTTTTTCTCAAGTAGCAGTGTTCCAATCGATGAACTGAGACGCAGGTTGCAGTATCCTCAGGTGGATAAGAATGGCTATGTTTCTGACCCACTGAGTACGCTGGGAATTTCTGTCACCATAGAGCAAACTAAAAAACTTCTGGAGTCAGCCTTCAACCAGAGTCAGTCATAAGGAAGTTACAAAAACCTCAAAAAATGGAGTTATCCTCAGTCTGCTGTAGGGAAGTTACTAAAAACGAAACTGCTGTCTTATGTTAGAATACAGAAAATGGCAAGAAATTATTATATTTATGATGTCATAATTCTGAATCTAAGTCATATATATGATGTCACAATTCTGAATCTAAGTCATATATATGATGTCATAATTCTGAATCTGAGTCATATATATGATGTAATAATTCTGAATCTAAGTCATATATATGATGTCATAATTCTGAATCCAAGTCATATATATGATGTCATAATTCTGAATCTAAGTCATATATATGATGTCATAATTCTGAATCTGTTTTGGATAAATTAAGGAGAATAGCTGTATTGCACTGGAATCCTTGCCTGAAGTACACTTAGATTAGAAGCTAAAGCACAAAGTTGCTGGCTGAATAAAGCTTTTATTATATGCATATGATATTAGTTCCCTATTGATAACAGAGAGCATTAAATTTCATCAAAAAAGTAAAATTTATTAACTGACCCATTTTTTGATAAATGAACATATACTATACATTTTTTGAAATTGCAAATTTTTGTATGTTTTGTTTTTGCTTGCATTTTTGCACAGCAGCAGAGTTTCCATCAATGTTTAGACTAATGAAGGGTAGACATAGACGGAAATAAGCAATAATGTCCTCATGTTTGGCAGAGTGCTGTTGATTCCGAAATATTACTGAGGAGTTTATTATCTTGATTTTGCATGACATGAAATAAAATTACTTGCTTTTAATTTTATATTGCTGAAATACTTGTTTAAAATCTTGATCAGTAGACTACTTGTGAATTCATGATCACGAATTTGATGTCCACGAAGCGTTTTTTGAAATTAAGTACTCGTATTGAATAAGGAATCTCCAGTTGACACTTTGTCTGGCATCTGTCTGGGTAGATTTAAACTTCTACACGAGAAGTAAGAGCTTTCTTGTATCATACATGTACTTTTGTTAAACCTTATGATGATATTCATCTCTGTGAGATGTAACACCAGCTGGGAAGAATCACGAACGTCAGGGTCAATCAAGGTTCATGTTTTATGAAGAACCTAACTCATTATATGCATGGACTTTTTGTTGTGAACTTCAGTTTTCCTCACTTTATGATAAGGAGTTATTTTTCCTTGAATACTAGTCATTGATTTATCATGTGCCTGTCACAATGGCATAGCGAAGACATCTGTCTGTCTGTCTGCTTTTTCATGTCTGGATTATAACTGGTCAAGAACACTTGAAAACCTAGAACCATCAATCTTAAATGTTGATACATTTGGGAGGGGGGGGGGGGGGGGGGGGGGGGGAGATGGGTAATGACCCAAAACTATGTCACAGTGAGCTCAATTAAGAATGGTATGTCCAAATAAAAGTAAAACTCTGCTTGGCTGATAACTTGAATTCTATAAGGTCTGGAATGATAAAATGGCAGATGATGCATCTTATGGGGAAAGGCAACATTAAATTAAGTTGCAGCAACCTCAGTTAGGCCTAGAGTCATCAAACCTTGTTACTCATTCATGCATATTAGGTGTACGGTTTGTCATGACTTAAAACTAGGTCACAGTGACTCTTATGAAAAAACAAAGTATCTGATATTTTGGTTTTGAAATAGGGGCAATACATACTCATGTCATTGGAATTTTTTTTATCCCATGCAAGAAAATTAGGAATTTTATGACTTCACCATATCTTTAGTGATTCTTTTTGTAAAATATCTCAAAATGCAAATTATTTTTATGAATAAATGCATTAGATTTGCAAACGATTTTGCATACTTTGGAAATGTTATGAAGAACATCTTCATCTAGTGCTAAGCATAGGTCTAAATTTGCAGCCCCGTCACCGGTAATAGTGACAGTCGCCGGATAGCTGAAAAATTGCTCAGGCAACTATAAATATAAAAAAAAAAAAAAAAAAAAAAATATTCTCAAGTACAAAGTCAGAAAATGGTAATTAAACATTGCTATAATAAGATTGTCAACAACATTCAAGACTTCAGTGGAATACTTTGATGATATTGGTTTGTGAAATGTAACAGAAAAATGATTCTGTTTGTCCCATGTAGTCCATTACATAAGCCAGAGAAATACAAATAGCTTAATAACGGAAATTTCTCGTTTTACTGGAAGAAGACTTGTTTCATCATACTATGTAACACATATAACAAGGTTTAATTATAACATCATGTATATAATTCATCTATTGTAAGAGATAGCATAAATGTGATTATGGTACAATCCGAGGACGTGACATTTGTCAGGATACTCGCATGTTGTGACAAATTTACACTTTACACATATTTTTCAGTCTTTGTTACTATTTTGTTAAAATTAATCACTGTGAGTTGCTCAAATCTCTTTCTAGCTGACATGAAAACTTACTCCTGTTTTGTCCTAAATTTGACCAGTTAATGCAGGAATCTAACCGATGTAATGTTATACTGTAACAATGACAGGACTGGTGTCAAGGCTGGTCATTAGCTGTGATTTAATTAAGTCTTCCTAATATAGGGTATCATGTGTTGTGTTGGTGCATTTCATTTTTACTGAAAAGGATTTTTTTATTTATTGGATTGTATTATATTTTATTTGTATGATAGTTGGAAATCCAAATTTTATTACAAAATTTTTGTTTACGTTATGGTTTAGATATGACCGTATTACCACATGAAGGCAATACAGGATTGTATTGTTGCTTAATGACTACCAGGTAGATATATTTTTTTCATTAAATTATATATTGAACTAATGACAAAAATCACAGTAAGTTTTTGGTTATTTCTTTACATGTAATATGCAAATGATAATGGAACAGATATCCATCTATTGTATTATGAATGGCTGTGCTCGAATCTAACAAAATGTGCAATAAAAGATGTTTACCTTTTCTTTCTTTCTTTCTTTTTTTTGTGTGCAATATGTGTAGAGGACATGGTGGACACTGGATATCCAAAAGCATAGGGGATGTTTCAAAATCTGTTTGAAAACTATATGCCAGAAATAAAGTTTTAGGTCACATAAGTCAATCAGATTTTGATTGTGGTTTTGTTTTTGTTTTTTGTGTGGGTGGGCGAGTGGTTTTTTTTGTTTTGTTTTTTTTATTTTTGTCCATCCCCATATAATATGTACATTAAGGATGCTACACCAGGGAAATTTGATATGGATGAAAAATGGAGGATACGATGGCTTATTGACATGTTGTAAGGGTCTGAATTTTGGTGAACATATTGCATTATTTTTCCACATAATCCTCTTCAGTATTTATACACTTTTGCCAGCGATGTTTAAGGGCCTCAGTGCCACTTTTAAAGAAGTCCTTTTCTTGACCGTTCAGAAAGTCCTCCACTGCATGCATCTGACGGAAAGTGGGTACCAGAAATGGCCATTTTCAGTTTTGGAAATAGATGAAAGTCTGATGGAGCGGAATAAGGTGGATGCTCAATGAGTTTAAAGCCACAATCGTTAATGACAGACTTGTGAACAGAGGCATTGTCCTGTTGGAACAACATACTTTACTGAGTTTTCCGCGGCGCTGGAGTTTAATATTTTCCTGTAAATGCCTCAGAAGTGATGTATTGCATGTGCTATTGATTGTTTGTCCTTTTTGGAGATCATCTACCATCAGCATCCCAGAAAACCGAGATCATAACCTTTCCAGCTGATGGAACAGTCTTGCCTTCTTTGGAAAGGGTGAAACAGATTGTTGCCATTGTTTAGGCTGTGGTTTGGTCTCTGGGATGAAATGATGGACCCACATTTCATTCATAGTAACAAATCTCTGAAGAAAGTTAGCAGGATTTACCTCTAAAAGATTTAGATTAACATGCGACAAAGTGTGCTTCTGATCAAATGCCAGAAGATTTGGTACCCAATGGAATGATAGCCTTCTCATTGTAAGATCCTCTGTCAGAATGGAATGTACTCTTTCTTGTGAAATGCCAACTGTATTGGCTATATATTTTTCTGTAAATTGTCTGTCAGTCAAAACAATATCATGGACTTTATTGACCATTTCTGGGGTTGCAACAGTGACAGGCTTTCTAGGACGGGGGTCATCCTCAAGGCTCTGCCTGCCGAGTTTATATTCCGCCACCTTTTTACTGTAGCATACGAAGGGCCATCTTTCCCTAGTGTTGCTACCGTATCAGTATGGATATCCTCAGGTGCTATTTTTTTTTTATGTAAATATTGGATCATTGCTCTTTCACTGATTTTGTCCATTTTGCAAAAGTCACTCGCCTTGTTTACCTTAGAGTGGTACCTATATAGTCGATATAAACTGACCAAAGACACCAGTCTTCGGGTAAACGGCCTTAAACAGTCGGGGATTGGTAGGGCTGAAAAAAGTCACCAATGCTAACATCCTTCAATGCAAGGCTCACAACATATCAATCAGCTCTCGTATATACAACAATATGTTGAATTGATTTAGTCGAGAAATGCAGTTTTAGTAGAAAGTTATATGGAAATTTTTTTTTTAAAAACCCTTGTTGAACAAGAACCTGTGATCTGCATTTCAGCAGTCGGCTTACAATCCTGATGAGCTACTTTAGTTAGCAATGAACTTTGAAATGAATAGACAAATATTGGTGATATTTATATTTCCATTCACGGTTTTAAAGGAAGTCGACCATAATTCCGATATAGAATACCTCCTTAACGTTTAAACGTTTTCAACTTCGTCTATTTCTTTTTTTAACCAAATTTATATTTGGCATCTATAGGGTATGGAACACAATGGTGTCAACTTGGCCTTGAGATTGATCAGTATTTTTGGAATGGCCTGTAACATGAATACACGTTTTTCATTGGAGTAGGAATTTTTAGGGAGTTTTGTCCCGAGTGACAAGGGTAGAATACCCAATGTGTAGGCGTGTAGTTTAGGGTCCAGTGTGTTCACTTCAGCACCCTTTTGGCCATTATATTTTTACCATGGAAACTGTAAGGAAATTGTTTTAGAATTTTCTGATGAACCACGAGGGTCCAGTTTGTCATATTGATAAGCAATCATCTTCAGGTATTGAAGACTGACTTCATATACTAGAGGGTGGATTCAGTCTTGTACCATGGAATACCTATATCATGAGAATGATTAGCAAATGTCCCTTTGCTAAGCATTGTGAAAGTTATGAGCATTCGCATACAACCTTAAATGCAGGTCCTTTTATCATGGTTGGTGTTGTTACTTCATCTAAAGTTTCTCTGTACGAGTAAAAAAAAAATCTCGAAAAGATATATGACTTCAAACAATCATTCGGACAATAGGAAGAAGTCATAAAGAGCCCTGCAATGTACAAGAAAGCTGACAGGTCGGGAAGGGACCCATAATATTTTAATTCCAAATTTTATAACGATAAATCTGAAAATGGAAAGGATTCTTCCTTTTCCTAATTCAAGCATTGTCCTTAAATTGTGTTGAAAACTTCTCGAGCTGTTGCGTGCAATAGAAAGTGGTACCATCTTATTAATATAGAAGAAAAAAAATCCCAAGTCCCTTGACTCCGTAACAATAAAGCTGATAAATCAGGAAATTAAAAGGGGTCTTCCTCTGCCTAATCCAAAGGGCAAGCCAGCTTCCTGTTTACTCAGAGAATAAGATCTCTCTTTAATTCAAAGAGATATCGCTCAATTAAAGATTGATTGATTGATTATTTATTGCTTTCCGCCACACTCAACAATTTTTCAGTTATCTGGTGGCGTCCAGTTTTTGTTGGTGGAGGAGAGAAACCCAGATACAATGTACCTGGGAAGAGACCACCGACCTTCCGCAAGTAAACTGGCAAACTTGCTCACATAACGCCGCGGCCGAGATTCGAACGCGCGCCGACAGAGGTGAGAGGCTTTGTGCTTTTGAGCCCGATGCTCTAACCACTCGGCCACGGAGGCCCCCTCTCAATTAAAGAGATGTCTCTGTAGGTATCTCGCTAAGAAAGATAAATGTCCAACCCCTCCCTGTCAGCGAAGCTTGAAAATTTCAAGCTCTATTCTTACAGTTATTCAGGTTGGCGGCCTGTATAACACTATCAAAAATTTACAAGCGAAATTTATAAAGACCCATAGTTTACAATATATACTTCTTTTTTTTTAAAAGATGGAAAGACTTCGAAGTAACATAAGATCAAATAACTAAAGATATCTTTAATTATTTGAAGATATCATCAATTCAATTGTTGATGTCATAAATTTAGTTAATGTTCGCATCAATTATTGCTCTCATTAATTGAATTGATGAGAGCAATAATTAAATTAATGCGTATATCAAATCATTTATTGCTCTCATCAATTGAATTGATGCGCGCATTAATTCAATTATTGCTCTCATCAATACAATGATTGATTGATTAAATATTGTTTAATCAATCTTTCACTCATATGGAGACGTCACCATTGCCGGTGAAAGGCTGCAAATGTAGGCCTATGCTCGGCGCTTATGACCTTTGAGCAGGGAGGGATCTTTAACGTGCCACACCTGCTGTGACACGGGACCTCGGTTTCTGTGGTCTCATCCGAAGGACCGCCCCATTTAGTTGCCTCTTACGTCAAGCAGGGGGTACTGAGGATCTGTTTTAACAACCCGGATCCCCGCGGTCACCACGGTGTTCAGTACAATGAAAGCATCAATATAGTACAAATGTTGCTCACAAAAATTAATTTAGAGCTCGGTACAAATGACTTGATGACCTCTTTGATTTAACTGAAGCTATCTTTTATTAATTTACAATGCTTTTGTATCAGGATTTAATGCGCGCATCAATTCTTTTGAACAGAGCAGAATTCAATTAAAGAGATCATTAATTCAGTTGTGGATATGTTGAATTGAAGATATCTCTAATTATATAGTTGTTCTCTCTAAAGGAATTATTTCGCGCATCAACTGAATTAATGATACCATCAATGGAAAAGAGCAAAAAATTAATTATTGCGCACATTAGTTGACTTGATGCTCACATTAATTGAATTATTACTCTCTTCTATTGAATTATAGCGCGAATCAATTCAGTTGTTGATATCAAATCATTTGAAGAGAGCAGCAAAATTACAGCTCGCATCAATTCAGCAAAATAATTAATGCTATCATCAATTCAATTAATGCGCGCAATAATTCAGAATTGAAGATATCATTAATTATTTGAAGAGATCTTTAATTGAATAATCGCGCGCATTGAATGAATTGATGATATCTTCAAATAAATAAAGATCTATTCCATTATTTGAGTTCGTGTTAATTTTGCGCTCCATGTGCCTTTTTAGACACAAACTTGAACTCATGGTATCCCCGGTTGTTAAAGTCTTTTTGTACGTATTAATTCTAACATTTGTAAAACAATCCTTTATGTGCTTAAAGGAATGAATACGGTATTGGAAGTAGTGAAAAGGTTCATAATTTGGAATATTTTAAGCTATTTCGTAATAGTTTCAAGTCAGCAAGTCATGGCCTCTTTGGTTATATCACAAGATAGTTCTGCACTTTTCCAATGCTTTTCGCTTTTTGTTATAGTACATTTATATGCATGAATGTAGTGTTAGTAGAAATGGGGCTCAGTTCATGTGACGCGGATCCCCACGAGGTCGGAGGCCAAGACCTTAGAGGAGATAAGGACGCGATAACTCGACACTAAGCCGCCGTCATAGATAGCAGTAAGTAACAAAGTAAACTCACGTAAAGGTTAATTTCCTTCTGTTTCATTCATTAATTTAAAAAAGTTAATTTTTATTTTATATTAGAGGTTCCTTCAACATGAACAAGTTCATCCTCATTGCCTGTTTGGTAGGAATTGTTGTATGGTAAGTTTTATATCTCGATATTGTATACTAAAAAGAAAAGAGGATTCTAACATTTCATTTTGATCTTATTTCATTTTTATGACATATTCGTTAAACAGCCGTGTATGAGTAAGATAAAATTTATTTGAAGTCGGCTTTACAAACAGCTGATATTGCATTTATTTTCTAATCCATAGAATGCAACAATTTTATACATTTTATATGAAATTAATGTACTGTAAACTTCGTATTTTCGTTGGGTTAATTATTTCGCGTTTTGAAAGGACTGACAGACCAAATAACCGTAATTGTGGGGTTTTGGTGCAGTAAAAAATAGCCCACGTGTCGGTTACTATTGCACATTATAGAAATGTGATTACCGAGATATAAGATTATTCTAAGAGAGGAAATCGTGATTACAGAGATATTAAATAACTCTAAGAGAGGGGAGAAAACCCACTCAAATCAAAAGTATGTCAAAACCGGGGTCCGCTGTACTAGATGTACTAGGGGTCATTTACCACTCTTATCATTCTAATATTCTCGCAAGAAACATTCTAAGGAATTTGTTCGTTTGTTCGTACACTCGAATGTATGCGTTCATTCGACCCTACTGTACAATTTCTCACCTAAATTTTATCAAATCTTGCAGGAATGTAAACTTTATTAAGGCTCTGGTTTCCACTCGTTTTCACAGGTGGGCGTCAAGGTCACAGAGAGAGAAATTGTAATGTTCCTTGGGTGTACAGTTAAACAACATTTTTTTATCCAGTTATCAAACTTGCAGAAATAGTACTTACATAAAGTACTTGGTTCCTACTGGTTTTTCAAAGTCAAAGATTAAAAGCTATTATTCGAAGCAGAAATTCCACATATCCTTTTGAACAAAATTTAAGCTGCGTTCTTGCCAATTCTTTGTTAAATTCTCAGGAATTATATTATTCTAAGTTCCTATTGGTGTTACGGATAATCATTGAACATCAGGCAAACTAATAGGAAATCTGTGTTTCTGTATAAGATTTAAGATTTTTATTTCAAGACTGACTCTTTATATAAAGCTCTGGGTGTCCATGTTACGATAAATATTTCAATGTTCTTTCTTACTACAATGCATACACTTCCAGCCAATCACATCAGTCGTTTGAAAAATGACACATGCGCAGTGTATCATTACAAGACCACCATACTGCTACTACACTGACCCTCGTAGAAGGAAAGGTTAGATATGATTCGAGTTCCAATGTCACAATACGTCATATAAGAGTTGAAAATCTCTCATTCAATGCAACTCGGGCAGCCCGAGTTCAAACCCAAATACTAAACGAGGTCGACCCGAGAAAGAAAATACATAAAAAGGTTCATGTCACTGGATGGTGATTCCTTGCACAGAGAACCATTCTTTGTTGTGTTGTTAGTATATGATTACAGATGCGATTTTACACACCTGAGCTCCTGCTGGTTTTGAAGTTTAAACACGGTATAAAAGATCGTGGTCATCAGAATGAAACATCCCAGATTCCTCGTGTTCCTAATTTCACAATTTTGAAATGTAGAAATCCTCATTCACAGTATACTAATGAAATAAACATATTGACATTATTTAGCCAGGACGATGGGTCTACTTTGTTGCACAATCTGTTCAATCAAATGGACTCGAATCTAGATGGATTTTTATCAATCGAAGAGGCTGAGCAAGTTTTAAGAACAATGGATTCAAATGGTAGGTTAGAATTAAGGGTGGTGGTGGTGGTGGTGTGTGTGTGTGATATAGATTGCAACATAGTATGTATTTAATGGCTACTATCATTATCGAATTTCAATTTTTATTTTTTTTTTTTTTTTAGAAAATCCCACACGTTCCCAAAGCTGTAGATGAAATTAATTCATCAACACATATACATAAAAAGTTGAAGCATATTTTTGATAGTTTATATGTTAGTGAGAAAATCAATAGTAATGCACGTTATTTTAAAATCAGGCGACATGATGGTGACTGAGAAAGAGTTCTACCTCGGATTGGTTGCAAGCGCCCCGACACTGTGGTATTGTGGGAAAACCTTCTACGCCGCTCTAGACGTAGACCATGTTCATTTGATTAAAGATCAACACATCGACACCATATACAGAGACATGGACACCAACCGTAAGTAGTCGGGAAGAAAACGAGTCCATTGTGCATTTTGTGAGATCCTCATCATCGTAATTTTTTTTTGTTCTGTTGTAACATTTCATTTTCAGAAAATGGAATGGTGAGCGAAGACGAGTTCACCAATTACATTATTAACGTAAGTTGATGTTTTACCACCAATCTCACCATGTACAGCGATTTTATTATTATTTATTTATATAATTTTATTTAGCCATGCAATCTTTTTTTTTTTTTTTTTACCACCATCTCGATCAATGTATACAGAGTGTTTTTTTTTTAACCACAATATCACCACGTACAGTGTTTTGTTTTTTTAACCATGCAATCTCACCGCGTATATTTTTTTTCTTTTTACCACAATCTCACCGCATACAGTATATTTTTTTCTACCATGCAATCTCACCGCGTACAGTGTTTTTACCACAAGCTCGATCACTCCGTACAATTATTTCAATTTCACCACGTACAGTGTATTTTTTTTTACCACAATCTCACAGAGTACAGGGTTTTTGTTTTTATCACAGTAATTTTACCACAATCTCACCGCGTACAGTAAATTTACCACACAATCTCAATGCATACATTGTTGGCTAGAAATGATATTTTACGAAACAATCTCACCGTGTACGTCTTTGGCGTAAATTAATATTTTGTCACACAATGTTGGCTTGAGTTGAGTCTTTTCTTATACCAACAATAGAATAATATTTTTCACTTAATATTTCACTTATTGCTTATCAATTCATTTTTATGTGTTTATATATATATATGTTGCAGAAATGTAGATGTGGTTAAGTCATATTTCTCATGGACACATGAAAACACACTGAATACGTGTAACATTGAATACACTGAATACATGAACATTGAATACACTGAATACGTGTAATGATTAATACACTGAATACGTGTAACATTGAATACACTGAATACGTGTAATAATGAATACACTGAATACGTGTAACACTGAATACGTGTAATAATGAATACACTGAATACATGAACATTGAATACAATGAATACGTGTAATAATGAATACACTGAATACATGAACATTGAATACAATGAATACGTGTAATAATGAATACACTGAATACGTGTAACATTGAATACACTGAATACGTGTAATAATGAATACACTGAATACGTGTAACATTGAATACACTGAATACGTGTAACACTGAATACGTGTAATAATGAATACACTGAATACGTGTAACATTGAATACACTGAATACGTGTAACACTGAATACGTGTAATAATGAATACACTGAATACATGAACATTGAATACACTGAATACGTGTAACATTGAATACACTGAATACTTGTAACACTGAATACGTGTAATAATGAATACACTGAATACATGAACATTGAATACACTGAATACGTGTAACATTGAATACACTGAATACGTGTAACACTGAATACGTGTAATAATGAATACACTGAATACTTGTAACACTGAATACGTGTAATAATGAATACACTGAATACATGAACATTGAATACACTGAATACGTGTAATAATGAATACACTGAATACATGAACATTGAATACACTGAATACGTGTAATAATGAACACATTGAATACTTGTAACACTGAATACGTGTAACACTGAATACGTGTAACATTGAATACGTGTAACACTGAATACACTGAATACTTGTAACACTGAGTACGTGTAATACTGAATACACTGAATACTTGTAACACTGAATACTTGTAACACTGAATACACTGAATACTTGTAACACTGAATACACTGAATACGTGTAATAATGAATACACTGAATACTTGTAACACTGAATACGTATAACATTGATTTTCGACATATTTCTGTTTGCCCGACTTTGGTGCTGGTCTATGATACACTGAAACTCTTGAGTTTTGTTTTACAGTTGGAAAAGAACTGTCGTACCAACGGACACATCAACAAGGCTAAAAGGTTACTACCAAAACTTGCTAGATAAACCAATTCATGTATTCCAACGAAGAAATTCTCATTAAATCGACCGTTTATTGGATTGTATGTATCGTTATATGTGTGGAGATTTGTATGGTTGCCCGTTTAAAAAATCAAAATGTTAAAGTAACAAGTATTGTCTGATTCCAGTGAAACTTTGTACAACATTCTGTACATCGATTTTTCTATTTAGATGCACAATAGATTGATGTATCAAATGAAAATGATATTCATGCTTCAGTTTTTGTATCACCTGAGTTGATTTTGAGGTTTTCAAGGACACCCAGCCGAGGAAAAAATAAACATCGAATAAAATCCTGTGAAATTTTGACGCAGTACAAAATTGCGTAAATTAGCATCCTATCAAAATAAGAGTACGATATTAGGATTAATTACCAATCGAAACATCATTCGGCTTTTCCGTTAAAAAAATTGACGGAAAAAGCCGAGTGACGTTCCGATTGTTACTTTACCATACTTTGTTAAGTTACCTAGTCTTTTGTTGTCACTACAGAATTTATATGTAACAACATATATAGACCTGTATAGTTCCTTATTCAGACTCTTGGCCACATTGAGAACAATTAGAAATGATGCAGGACCAGACTAGTCTCAGTCATCCAGACGTTTTTGTATATTTCCCACATATATGCTCAGTACTTATTCTGAACTCAAACGAGGCTTATCGGAATTCTGATAAATACGCTGATTGGTTAGTTCTATGGGGCCATACCTGCGCCCATAGGAACTACTATAAATCGAAATCAAGCTATTTCCACTGAAAGGAAAACAGATTCAGTGCTTAGGACATTTTCTTCCGGAAAATATTTGTTTGGACTTTCTCTTGCATGAATTAATGAAAGTTGAATGTGACATCTGGGATGAGCCTAATTTAAAATGTAATATTCTCGGAAGTTTTGTACAGATAATTGCAATTTAAAAACGATGATACTCTCTGACTCACAAATACGGGATTTTCTTGCTTTCTAAGACTTTCTATCGGCTTTTGAAGAGCAAGTGGACTATGTGTATCTACATATTCTACCTGTCTACCAACGAAATATATGCATGGCAAATCACAGTCGAATTTCAGATCAGAAATGTGCTATTGGCTGGCAGGGGAAAACGTATAAAACTCTTTTCTTCGATCATTGGTTGTCGTGTAGACGATGATGACGACGACAAAGACAATGTTGTAACATGGAACTGTTTATTCGGCCGCTCTCCAGGCATTGTCTCTTTATCACAGTAGGGTTTCTTCTGTTGTATCCCTTCTTTCTGGCATTTAGTGGATTCCTTTTCATGTTTTTCTCTCTGTGGGATAAAAATGGACATTATTCGTACCGGTATTTATACAGAATGACTGGGTTTTGTTCTGAAAGGCCCGTGATTCTCACTGTTAAATGCCGAGCATTTCGCGAAGGAGCAATCACTACCTATGTTTACGTCTTGGGTTTGACGCGGCCATGACATGAGCGGGGCTCGAACTCACGACCTCCCTGTTACGAAGCGAACGCTCAACCAATGAGCTTCCGCGACTGGTAAATCATCAATAGATATTCCAGTTGGTGGTACACTGATGTCAGATGTTGCCCTAGTTCTCTGATTTCTCTTTCTTTCTAATAACCACGCTCATCCAGTCACCAATGTTATTACAAAGATTTCACAGTCATTCAGTTCCTGTAATTCCTTTCCTAAGTACCTGTCTCGTGATGGTGTGACCTCCCCTTTACTGAGCCTCAGGTGGATATCGCAGGAGTAGATCTTGATGATGGCCTGAATTCTGACTGGCTCATGTTAGTTCTGCAAGGCCTAATATATAGTTTAGGTTCCTAAATATACACGAGAAATTTATTATTTCGTAATTTATAAAGACGCATTACTCGCGAAATAAAGTCTATTTTGATATAGCTGAAATACATGTAAAAACTATTGATCACCAGACTACACGCGAATTCTTGTTCTTACGATTTGACGTGTACGAGTCATTTCGCGATATTAAGTACTCGCGTAAAATCTATACAGTACTGTAGCTAATGGGGCACCGAGCCCGAGGTATTCGAAAGATACAACCACGTTACCACTATCTTCTAGATTTCTTGTTCCTAGGGAGAACAGAGTTAAGATTTACAGCCACACATATGTCACTATAGCTACGATATCCCAAAACACCACACTGATGCGAGGAAAAAAAACCCTGATTGTTTCCCACCTATATTATGGTAGCAGTTGGGGTTTTTTTTTAAAGATACTAATTTGATAAAAGTGTGAAATGACTACGGAATACGAAATGTGGATTATAAAGTGGGAGAGAAATCATATTTAAAAACCTAATTCCCAAACCCAGTGACAGGTATTGTGAGTTTTTCGATAGTACCGGTATCAGAATGGTAGATTTATTTATTATTTATTTTTATTTGACTTTTCTCCCTGGTTTCTATTTTTTTTTTTTTTTTTTTTTTTTTTGCGTTATTCTGTATTCATTTTCAAATTCTGACCAATAGACCTACAGACTCTACAGAGACTTCTTTCTGCGAGATACATGCATGCATGTACATAATCTTTGACATTTCAAAAATAAACTGACGAAAAAAGAATGATATGAAGGAATAGAATTTATAGTTATTAAGAAGTCAGTAGTAAGTAAGGCATCAATGATTATGCATACATTTAATCTGATCTAGGTAAATTATGTCTGAGCTATGAACAGACATATTTACTTTTAGATTAAACACGATGCCATTTCCACACGCATGACAAAACACAATCAATTGGCAAATTGCTTGTTCATTATTACATTCTCATACCATATACACTATAGGTAACATTCTTCATCAACATGACAAACCCTACAGTATATATATATGCTTGCAAATAATGTAGTGAAATTGCAAATCACTAACTCGTGTCTGTGTCACGTGTGTTGTCTGAATCGTCAGTGAATGGTTTTAAAATGTGCTGATATCAAAATTACACATTTTTGCAGGTACATTCATTCTGGCCTGAAGGTATTTACTTTGCAGGTAATAGAGGGCGTAATGTTCTATTCATCTCTAGAGTTAATTGAGCAACTTTCTTTTTTTATCGAACGCCCTGACACAATTTAATATGATAACATGATATATTTGTCTTTTCACAGAATACTTTTGATAAACACACAAGTAATGTAATGCTTGGTTACACAATACGGATACAATACTCTATTATTCGGGTAGTTATGTGTGGGTAAGGTTAAATATTGTCCTCTATATTTCCAGCATTCTTTCTCTTCTCTTTCTACACTAACATGTGCCCGATTCGATGTCAAAGATTCCAGTGTAATGGGTTTTGTGATTCGCCATATTTCTTACATCTTACCAAGTCAAGGTTTGTGATCCACCACATTTTTCACAAGTTCGTGGTGGATCACAGTGTCTTAATTTAGAAAGATTCTCTGTTATACTTCAAGATAGACTCAAATAAGGAACAATTTTCAAAATTTGGTAATTTATAATTCAGTGTTTTCAGTGCAATTATGAACAAGTATGGACGTTAGACATAATAGCGCACCATGTAGCAGAAAAGATTGATTAATATGTACGATTCACAACAACAACAACAACAACAACAACAAAACAAAAACAAAAAAAACAACAAAAAAACAAACAAACAAAAAAAAACCCATGAAAACTATATACAGAGATTGGATGGTGCCTTGGTTTGACACTTGCTCGATGGGAAGAAAAATACGATAAGCCTTTATGAATACTCTGAGTATTTGATTTAATACTTGTGTGTTATTGGTCACAATGTGTATTGTTTTGTTTTATTGTTTATGATATATTACATTGTATTGTTGTAAATTAGCCGTAGTTTTGAATTTATAGCAAAAACGTTCAAAACATAATGCAGAAGATCATATACAATTTAAATCTTAAAAAGGGGGCAACCATCCAATCTATCTATCTATCTATTTATCTATCTATCTGTCTATCTATTTATCTATCTATCTATCTATTTATCTATCTATCTATCTATTTATCTATCTATCTGTCTATCTATTTATCTATCTATCTGTCTATCTATTTATCTATCTATCTATCTATCTATTTATCTATCTATCTATAAAGGAAGAATGTGCAATATTTGACAGATTTGAACAACAATTTGAAGTCATACAAAGATGAGATAGTGGATATAAAATATTTCTCAATCCACAAAAATTTGACGCAAGAAATTAAGTAGTTTTACACATGAAAATAAATAGTTTTTCAGCATAAATTGCAAAGAAATGAAAAATTCAATACGTATTTAGTGTAATAAATAATGTAAAATGCATAAATTGTGCACATAACTTTGGTGAAATGCAGTGATAAATAATTTTATTTTAAAGTGTTTTTGTATTGGAGAGAGAGAGAGAGAGAGAGAGAGATGCCCCTGTTGAAATTGAAGGGGGGAAATTCCGATTTTTACGGAATCTTTCTCAGTTGATAGGTATTGTCAAAAACTGTAATTCTGTTTACAATTATATTTCTGATTTTGTATATAAATCACACACACACACACACACACACACACACACACACACACACACACACACACACACACACACACACATATTATATATATATATATATATATATATAATCAAAATTTTCTTCCTTTGGTGTATAGTAAAATGAGTTAATTAATTTTATCTGTCAGTCATTATATGTAATACTTTAAATAGAAATAAAAATAGAGTCATTTTTCGTAATGTACGTATAGACAGTCTGGAATAGAATTTTCGCGCTCGTTACAGCTTGTGCGCGCTTTATCTATGAAGGGGCGTGGCTTCCGTATGTCATTCACCGATTGATCCATTCAGCCTAGCAAGGAGCGCATATCAACCAGCATTGCCACGGATGTTAGACTATACCATGCGGGATAATTAACTCCTGTTAAGGTAAGACTGAACATTACTTGGATCGTATGGATTGCTACAGATGATCAAACCATTTCTAATCAATTACCAGTACACCAAATCACCAATGTTTAAATTTCCATGCTTGTCGCTCAGTCCTGTATTTACTTGTTCGCCATTATGATGTGTTTACGTCTGCACTTTATAAAGGGGCGTGTTTCGTGTCGGATAAGGTTGTATGTTAATTAGCCGATGGATGGGTGGATCTGGTCGATAAAACGTTCAGATGATTTACCGGTGTTTGCTTGCTGTGATAGTATTTTAGAGTTTACAAACAACTGATGAAATATATAGACAACTTATATTCAAAACGGCGGAACGTAGGCAGCAATGAAAACATTCATTTCTGTCGACAGGTCCTAAACTTTTAACAGTTTTAAACATTCTCAGTGTTTCACGCATTTCCGGTAAACCTTCACGGTACCTTAATTGACTTCATTTATCATTAACAGACAGAGTAGAGAATGGCATTGTTGATGAGCAAGACAGCATCAATTTCGTAACCCCTAGTCAATGTATATAGTCTTATGTGTCTGTATACTTGGCCTTTGACTTCAGATAAGTGGGTTAACCCTTTAGCTCGATCTATAGGACACTAGACTGTCATGTCCGAGGTCCCGGGTTTGATCACTTTCTATTACGTTTAGGTATCAAGTGTAACAGACACTGTGTTGTTTCTGCTCAGTGACAATTGTCTGCATAACTTGATGACAGTCCTTATGTGGCAGATATTGCCTTTAGGCCTACCATAACCTATCCTGAACGTTATATATATATACTACCACACTCAGTCCTTTAACCCCCCTTCCCTAAATGCAATGTGAGAATATTACTCCAGGTTTTGAAAACGTCTTTTAAAACTTGTTATCAGTGGGATCTATAGACAGGACTGTATTTAAAACTTCCGAAACCGGGAGGCTTATCGTTTTTTGATCCGCCTTTCTGTTTTATGACGGTGACAGTCAGAACTTTACTTTGGTTATGACTTTTGAACCGTATCATTTTAAGACTTCATATCTGCGCCTTGGATCATTTTCATAAAATGTTTGTCTATGATTCTTTTGGAGGTCACGGAGTACAATGACTTAGACTCTATGACTAATCAAAGTACAAGAATGTACTCCTGCAAGTTTAACTTTTTCAAACATTCAAAGAGAAAAAATTATTTGCTGTATGATATATAGCTAATTCTCTCTCTCTCTCTCTCTCTCTCTCTCTCTCTCTCTCTCTCTCTCTCTCTCTGATTTATTTTTACTAAATCTGCGCAGTTAACATTGATTCAATGAATTATTTAACTATATGCAGATACTCTGGTTTACTGAATTTATATATATCGTTATTTACTTACTAGGCCTATATGAAAAAAACCAGACGTCGTAACCTTCAAATCCTCTAATCAGCCTAGTGTGCGATGCTCATTTACAATACAGAAAAGAGAGGGGGGGGGGGGGGGGGGGGGAGAGAAGAATCTCGTGTGGATATATCATTCCCTATCAGTTTGTAAAAAAAACAAGATATATCTGGATATATAATATTTATAATTTGAAATAAGCTCTTTGTTTTAAAGTTTAGGTTTTTGGATTATATTGTTTTGAGAACGTTTCTGGGACGTTTCACACCAAACAAATCGAGGTTATGAAGAGGCCCACACCAAAGTCCTATGCAATATATTCATGCGCTCAGGATGTGATGGCCTAGAGAAGTTGAACAAGTTCAACTCCCAAAAATATATCTTAAATTAATAAGGATTTGAGGCGGGTTGTGAATATTTGCACCATGGGTTGATTTAATAACAGCTTCTTTGGGATTGCCTCTAAAATGGAAAAACAAAGTCAAAGGGTGTAGATTCTGTACTAAAAACAAAGGTTTGCGTTCTCAACAATTGTTTCACAAATAGTCTCGCTTTCTCCAGACCCTCGCTCTTGCACGAATGAGAGTGTGGTACGATTTCAGTTTTATTTTTATGGATTGAAAGTGAGGCTTAGCGAGAAATCGGTATCATTTCTCATTGGTTGATAAAGACGCACGTGGTCTGCAAAACATGGCGGAATAGAAGTGCGAAGAAACTGTGGAAGTCTGTTTACCGAAATGAAAAATGAAATTTCCCACTGAAAGACGTGTATAAGAAGTAAGTCCACACATATTCCTTCATGGAAACCTCTTAACGCCCTCTACAGGTTACAAAAATAAAATATGAATCGTACCAGACAAGATGGGGAAGCGAGAGTACTTCACAAGGTTGGCTGGTTGTGTATTGTTTAACGTCCCTCTCGAGAGTTTTCACTCATATGGAGACGTCACCATTGCCGATGACAGGCTGCAAAATTTAGGCCAATGCTGGGCGTTTACAGCCTTTGAGTGGGGAGTGATCTATATCATGCCACACCTGATTTAACACGGGACCTCGGTTTTGCGGTCTTATCGAAAGGACTGTCCCATTTAGTCGCCTCTTATGACAAGCAAAGGGTACAGAGGATCTATTCTAATTCTGATCCCAATGGGTTTACTTCACAAGTATTTTGACCAAGTTCATAATTGCACCATAAAAGGTTTGTGTAATGAAACACTGTATCCAAATTTACCTCTGGGACCACTAATCAAAGAAAATAGTCTCTTACTAAAAACAGATATTGTAAAGGTTCGCATCAGAAGTTAGCCAGATCTGAGGCTTTTGTGGTTGTCTGTTTTATGTTCCCTTGAGAATTTTTCAATCATATTGAGACGTCGCCAGCTGTAAAGAGGTGCCATAAATTTAGACCTCTGCTTAGCTTCCAGGGCCGTAGCAGTGAGGGTTCTTTAAAGTGCCGCGACACGGGACCTCCGTTTAAAGGTCATATCCGAAAGATTCGTGATCATCACTTCTAAATGCCGAGCGTTTGGCGAAGGAGCAATCACTACCTATGTTACGTCTTGGGTTTGATGTAGCCATAGCAAAAGCGAGGCTAGAACTCTCGACCTCCCGGTTACAAGAAGAATGCGAAGGTGTTTTCCAAACCTTTCTTGTCACGTCATCTTGTAATGGACAAAGATGTTGATATGATGAATTAACTTGAGAAAAGTGAATGTGATATTTTGTTAGCTCTGTTTGTAAGTTATACATATTTAATAATATATTAACTGTATTCATTGAATGGCGTATCATATTCATTATTAATCAATTTACTCAAGCATTTATCTATAATAAAGACAGCTTTTAATATTATTTGTTTGTTTATACTGATTTACGTCCCACAAATTTTTACCTATGCATGACGCCCAGGGTCTTAGCAGTGTGGGTTCTTTACCATCTTTAACGTCTACCTTGATAGGGATACCCAATTTTAAAGTCATATCCAAATCAGAAAAGGCCTTTAACTATCATACCTAATGCTGGGCGCTTGACGAATGTTTGACGCTGCACCGGGATCGAAGCCGAGCCTTTCGGTTTCGAAGCAAATGTCCAAACCACTAGCCTTCTGCAACCAGCTAGCGCTAAATACGAGATCATAACTGTCACAAAATCCCGAAAATAAATGCGTGCAATTGTACCCAACTGGCTTAAATTAACGCATCGTATGGGTAAGGTATACATCATATCACTATGAAAATATTTGTCATATAGCAAACTACTTTATAATTTTTATATTTTAAGGTCAATATGATGCTATACGCCGTAGGGTGAGGTGAATATTTTACTTCGAGGGCAGCTAAAACATCACATTAACCGAAAAATAATAACAATAAATTTTGTTATAAATTTATGATTGAAAAATTTTATAATTCAAAATTCATCTTCATTTTATTTGAAACTTTCAATTAAAATCGATGACAACATGATTGGTGATGATTTGAATTTTTTGCTTTGAAATTTGTATTGTAATTAATTGCAACATTTGATGAATTATTTATTTCAAATGTGACGAAGGTAATGGAAAATCGGGAACTGGCGCTTTCCCTAATCATTTCCACAGCCATTTTTGGTGTCGTCTGCATTTTTCTCGACGGGAAGTCATTCTAATTATACGTCGTCTAGCGATGCTTTACTTTCCGGCCTGACCTTCTTCACGTCGTTTGCAAGACCTACCATCGGAATATCGCTCGACCTTATCCATTTTATTTCAACTTCGCGGAAAAGGTCTAGGGATGTTTCAATCGCAAGATCTAGTAAAAATGATTAGAGACGCAAATTCTCATTGGACAACCATAAAAACAATACCAGTCGTATCAATTTTTAAATCCTCAATCATTTTGGCCTGGTGTTGGAGAAATCAAATGTTATATTCACGTAGAAGACACGTGCAGGTGAATATAATGTTGGTTTTTTTTAGCATGTTGAATTTCAGCTAATCGGAGATCTTGAAATAATTAACAGTATTTTGCTAAATTTAACATCATATACATATATCACTCTAGATATCAAAACATCATAACTACAGTTATGTAGGAGAAAATTGATTATGTAGTTTTATTGAACAAAATCTCGTTCCCGGTGATAAATACACTCCCTGCACGGAGATGAGGTATTGAAACTGTCGAGGCGTCATTTGATTCGTGTATTTACTATCGTTCCAATAACAGCGTGTCACTCCGCTTCATTGAGCATGTAAATTTCACTCACTGACTAATCGTATGGTGATAATGAAAGTGATTTATTAATTAAATATTGTTTAACGTCCCGCTCGAGAATCTTTCACTCATATGGAGACGTCACCACTGCCGGTGAGGGGCTGCAAAATTTAGGCCTATGCTCGGCACTTATGGCCTTTGAGCAGGGAGGGATCTTTAGCGTGCCACATCTGCTGTAACACGGGGCCTTGGTTTTTGCGGTCTCATCCGAAGGACCACCCCATTTAGTCGCCTCTTACGACAAGCAAGGGTTACTGAGGATCTATTCTAACAACCCGGATCCCCACGGGGAATGAAAGTGAGTTTGGATGACAGCGCTATACTATCATTTCAATGTGATTGGTCACTGAGAAAAAAAGTAATGCCTGTTTCATTGTAATCTATGAGAAGCCTTACTGGAACGATAGTACAATCGTTCGCAACAGTTCCGTGATAGAGCTTTCATGACCATGAGGTCGTGACTTCAAGTCCCGCTTATGCCATGGCTGCACGAAACCTCAGGCGTGATTGCTCCCGCGCCAAACGAACAAGAATCGCGGGTCCTTTCAGATATGATCTTTAAAAAACGGGAAGTCCCGTGTAGCGACAGGCGGCAGAGTTAAGGAACCATCACGACCCCGAGCGTAAAGTAGGCTAATTCACGTACATCTGGTGTCGGATGACGTATCAATGTGAGTGAAAAATTCTCGAAGGAACTACAATTAAAACAAACGATAGTACAAATTTGTTTGAAGCGGGGTAATAATCATTATGTTATTAGTTACTTGATACAATATTACTCAGGACGACAAAAATGATATTTTTAAAATTATTTAACATCCAATCGAAAAAATTTCACGTACATCGAGAGTCACCAGTTTTAGGTGCCAAACATTTAGATCTGTCGTATCAAGCGGAATCTTTATCGTGTCAATGCCTACTCTGACATAGAACCTCTGTTTTTGAGATTTTATTCCAGTGGTTACACTTCTAACACAAAGCTGTTGGCGAAGGTCAGGATACAGTGATTTTTTTTTTCACGAATCCAGTCTGTCGTAGATGGAGCTAGAGCCCACGATTTCCCAATCAAGAAATTGAGCGTTCTACCGAGCGACAGCTAGAGAAAAACAATGTGTGTGAGTTGTAACAACAGTGTGAGATTAAGGATGAACTAGATCATGTGACATTTCAGTCAAATTGATCTTCAATCCAGTTGTCCGTCCATGACCACTTTTGAAAGTAACAATACTAGCGATGAGTATCTTCTCAGAAGACGCTTCTGGTGATCTTTGTCGATATTGCTTTTGAATTTCATCATCATTTGCAATTTTTGTTCTTTTTCAGGTAGTATCACAATGAGTGGAAAGAAGTCGCATACTGATGGAAAGTTTGTTGTCAAATTTCCCGCCATTTCGTCAAAGCTGTGGGGCCACACTAAAATTCGCAGCAAATCACCGAAAGGAAAACGGTGCAGACCTTGTAGTGTGTTACTCTTAAACATTGATACTTTGTTGAAAACCAAAACAGTTTCATTAAAGAACTTGGACAGGCAGCTCCACATCTGTAAAAAGAAATGTCAGAAACTCTATTTACATGTAAATGAACAACATCATGCAATCTCTCCATTATCAAGTTCATCTGTAAGTGAAGAGACTCCCCCGGAAGTTCAGGAGTATGCAGTGGTGATTAAACAGGAACCAATGTCTCCACAATGTGAATCTACAGATACTGAAAGTGAGACGATAGGTCCTCTGTCTGAATTAATACGCATAACTGGAAACATTGGGCCGCGTTCGAAAAAACACGACCCTTCTATACCGATGAAAGTGGAAGTCAAGTCAGATGCAGTAAGTGGAAAAACTGCACATGGTGACAATACAAACGAAGTCAGAAATAAGAAACGTGGAATCAATAACGAATTCCGCATCAGCAGAGGAAAGTCACCCTCTGAATCAGCACAGATTCCGTGCAAGCTACCTACTGTGTCAACACAGGCTCTGTATGAGACACCGGCAACAGATATGTTACGGCAAGCTATTTCTAAAACTGCTGTAGTGCAGCCAACTGTATTTTCAACAACTGCCACAAGTACCACATTGAATCCCTTGTTGCGAAACGCTTTATCAAATTCAAAAACGTCTGCCACTACAATAGTAACATCAGCTTCCACTTTACCTTCTGTGTTTGGAAATCAGTTGCTCACATCTGGAAATGTAAATGCGAAAACTAATACACAGCCTACATTACCCATCAACGCGTTAAAAATGGAGGAAACTTCTCCCTCTTTGAAAACCACATCTGGTGATATGAGCATCCTTCAGTTAATGAATGGACAGATGGTTTTGGTGCAAACGGACGCCGTGAAACAACTCAGTGCTAACATCCCTAACCTTCCCCCATTGACAGGTGTCTTGGGTGTGCCGTCGGTGGCATCCACTGGTGTTGGAGCTGTCTTGCCCATTGTTTCTCCTGTGACACAACCGACCTTTGCATTTCTTTCCCCGACCAGTCCTAACTTGACTACACCTGCAATAACCCCTCCGTTGTATAATATTTTACCCGAACAAACTACCAAACACCAGCCTGGGATGTCGAATTCGATTATATTGATACCACAAACAGGAAATCCAAATACACAAACTGTACTGTTGCAAACTGTAGGAAACCAAGTGCCAAACTTTTTTTCCATATCTAATCCTGCCCCTACCGCTATTCAAATATCAAACATACCTGTTCCCCAGCAACAAACAGCTTCGGTGATCCCAACTATTCAGGCATCAAGTGAAATAAAAGCACCTGTCCAAATACCAAACACAACAACTGTAGATTACACGTCCTTTTTAAGGTTAACAGACGGGCAGTTGGTTCCCATAGTGTCCAATCCTTCCACTCTTTTTCACAACACACCGGTCACTTCAACCGCGAAATCCAAGGATAGTTCTAGGGTACCGTTTGCTGTCAATCCGAGCGTATCTGCAGTACGCTGTCCTGCACCATCAAATGGTAACAAATGGTTACAGATTATGTCGTCTGCTCAGCCGATTTACGAGCAAACGCAAGCGAAAGTTGCCCAATATGGAACTACAAATGTTCCCCCTCTTTCTGCGAACGTGAAACAAAACACTCCTCGGTTTATTCAGTTTACAGACGGTACGTTAATTCCAATTGCTGAAGATCAGAAGATCCAATCCTCTTTACAAGCTAGTAACCAAACTCCCCAGAAGTACTGCACGGGTCTTCAATCAAATGATGATTGTCTCAAATTTATAATTCAGGATGGAAATATTGTTCCATTTTATCAGACAGTTGGTACACAACCTCAATCTGCAGAACAGAAACCGTTCTGGAAATCAAAACAAACTGCTTCGAACTCCTCGCAGCGAACGGTTTTGCTAATGGACAAAACACTTAAAAATACATCGAGCTTCCATGACACCTTCTTTCAGGCTAAATGTTCTGATGAACAAAAGTCAAACACTGGCTCGGAAAGCATCGGAAAGAAACCTCAACCTGTTATTCTTCAGACAAACAGATCCCGGCAAATACACTCAACTCAGTTAAAGATTGCCAAAAATCGGTCTGACACTCTGAAAGCGAGCCACTCTGCTCCCTACATACAAATCTCTCCAAAACCAGATCCCCAAACTGCTAGTACTACACTTCCAACCGAAAAAGATGCACCTGTAACAAGCAGTTTACAGGAGGCAGTCAGTAAACCGAGTAGTAAAAGAAAGTCCGTGAACGTAGTCCGGGAGGACTTCGACTCGCATAAAAATAAGAAAAAGCGCAACATATACTTCACCCGGGAAGTGATTGACGTGGATAAAGAGCCCGATTCGTTAGAGAAGGACAAAGAAGGTGGACCTCAATTTATGTTCATGAGGAATGTGACAAAGCCTGTGTATCATCCTCTACTTCTAAATTCTACTATTGAAGAAAAAGGTTTACGTCTTCCTGACAACATGCTCATTTGACATCGTCTTTATATTGTGATCAGGAAGTTTTCGTTACCTTTAATTGTTTCTCAGAAATGCGCACACTTCTTCTTGCCTAGTTTATAGATATATGTATTAGATATACATTACTTTTGGACAGTTTTTGTATAAATATAAGTTGTAGTGGGTTCTATTTTTGGACCAAGTATACAATGTGCTGAAAATTGCGTGAAATGTGTTCTTCTGGACCTGAATATTTATATCAAACGGTCATGTGCATAATAAGCAATCAGAACTTTCAATCCTGGATGAACAGATGAAGCTTTGGGAGGGGAAGGGGGTTATTCATCGTATTATGTAATAATCACAATCAACAATGTTTTGTATGAAATAAACTGTTGCTGATTAAAATATATATATAAACGTTACTAATTTTGATGCACCAGATGCGCATTTCGACAAATAATGTCTCTTCAGTGATGTTCAAGTCAAAATGTTGGAAATCCGAAATAAGAACGAACTTGGAAGAGCTGAGTGAACCAGAAATACCATATAGTGGAGCCAAACCCGAAAAAAAGAGCTATACACGAGGGAGATAATCCTTTATTTTGAAATGAATTTCTTAATTTTATCAGAGCAAATTTTTATCCGTAATTCATCCTAGTTCCGAACTACTTAGCAACTGGGCTGGTGAATATCTTCGGAGACTAACAGTCCACCGGCAGAGGCATCGATCCAGTGGTTGTAATATAAAACATAAACGATACCAATTTTGATGCACCAGATGCGCATTTCGACAAATAATGTCTCTTCAGTGATGCTAAAGGTGGAAATTTACAACAACAAAAACCTACAACAACAAAATAAAAAAATGCGGAAACCAATTTCTATCCTCGTGGTTCATATTTATGCCGTTTATATTCATAGCTCAATTTGTTAGACCGCAGACGCTCATTTTTAGTGTCCTGGTTCGAATCCACCTGTTGGCATACTTTTTACTATTTTAAAATTTTCGCCTGTATATACACCAGGTTTTTTCTTTTGTATACAGGCTTGTATATAACACTTCAATTTGCTTTCTGAAATTCATGTTTGCTCTTGATATAAAAGACATTTATGAGAATGCAGATCATAAATTCTCTGTAACTAAAAACTATATCTTAGTGTAAGCACACTTTGTTCGAGGACAAGAATCATTCACTCTGTATTCCTCGATACAAGTGTCACGAAAAAAATCATGCCTAGCAAAAATCGCTGCGTTTGCCTTTCAAGAACATCACTGGGAAATAGTACTGTTGTGGGAGAGATACTGCAGAGGAGATGCGGTTCATTCCTCGGAAAAAATGTGCATTGGCGATATTTTATGCCAAAAATGCAGGAGGAGGGTTTACAGATTAGAAAAGAGTGGGATTGGGTCAGTTAAAGTTTTATGTTCCGTTGCCATTATCCAGGCATCAGGTAAGGACCCTCATACAAAGGATCTATTTGTAAATACTGAGGTAAGTGTCAGATGAATACACAGTTGATGCTAAATATATTAAAATGACATTTAAAAATTGTATACCTTGAAGACAATACTCTATACCCTAATCAGGTTTTAAGCTATAGGGCTACATTTCAGTAATGATGAAATTGTCACGCAGATAGCCACGGCCAAGGCCGGTTAAAGGGGAGAGAAGAGGAGTGTACCTTTCAGCCGTTGTTTGCGGCGATGAATGTAAAATCCCTTAAATAGTTTGGGAGATATTTTTCTTAAAAACTGGTCAAACTCCAAGGTCATCGTCACAAGGTGAAAACTTTGGTACTGAAAACAAAGGTCACATGAAATACACACATGAAGTATGAACGCTCCATCATGCACCATTCATAAGTTATGGGCAAGGATATATTTGGTTGGTCATTTGTTTTAAGTCCCGTCGAGAATTGTTCACCATAATATGGAGACGTTACCAGCTGCAGGTTACACACAACTTGGGGAACGTTTGTCTTTCTTTTGAACAAACTTTAATCTCCTTCACCCAAGGATGATTTGTGCCAAGTATGATTAAAATTGGCCAAGTGGAGATCAAAAAGTTTAAGGACGAACGGATTGACATACAGATGAACGTCGGACAAAAAGTGATGAGAATAGCTTACCTTGAGCTTTCAGCTCAGGTAAGCTGACAGTAGAGGGGAAAACACTACTATGGAGAATAATTCTAGTGTATACTTTAAAGCCAATTTTTTGGGGGAGGAAAGTAATTATGAGGAAAACCTATTACGCAACACCGGTCACGATACGGTAGTGGATTAATCAAACCCTGGCCTGCCGGTTGTTAAGCGAGTGCCCTCTCTGTTTACCGTCAGAAGTGAGAGTCTCGGGTATTAGCGCACTCTCTGTTTACCGTCAGAAGTGAGAGTCTCGGATATTAGCGCCCTCGCAGTTTACTGTCAGAAGTGAGAGTCTCGGGTATTAGCGCACTCTCTGTTTACCGTCAGAAGTGAGAGTCTTGGATATTAGCGCTCTCGCAGTTTACCGTCAGAAGTGAGAGTCTCGGGTAATGGGGGTGGGACGCAGTTAATAGTATATAATGTTTGAATATTTTCTTATTTATTTTCGCTGATGTTGAATAAGAGCTGAATGCATACAAATATTTAGGCAAAAACGTGAAGGCTTCTATCAAAATTGTAAATTTCAGGGTCCCTTGGATAAGGGTTCCTATTGTAGGACAAAATAGTCATATGGTGCCAATATGACATGTATTATGTAAAGTTTATATAACATATATTATGTAAAATTTTTCATCAGTATGGACATCGTCGCTAACCACGCTTACTGAGTGCGGGAGTACCTACCCTACCTCAAACGGCTATAACGTAGTGTGAACGGAGACAATAGGCGTGGTTTGTGACTATGACGTAGTGTGAACGGAGACAATAGGCGTGGTTTACGGCAATGCAGTATGGGCACTTTCGGGGGACATTTATAACATAAACACCAATAATTGAAGATGTCTTCAATTATTTGAAGTTATCAATTCATTCAATGCGCGCAACAATTGTATCCAAGATGTCTTCAAATAATTAATGATATCTTTAATTCTGATTATCGCGCGCATTAATTTAATTGATGATAGCATTAATTATTTTGCTGAATTGATGTGAGCTGTAATTGAATTGCTTCTCTCTTCAAATAAATCGATGATATCAATAATTGAATTTATGCGCGCTACAATTCAGTCGAAGAGAGCAATAATTCAGTTAATGCGCGCATCAGTTCAATTAATGTGAGCTATAATTGAATTATTGCTCTCCTCAATTGTATTAATGATACCTATAATTCATTTGATGTGCTCAATAATTCTTTTAGAGAGAGCAAGTCTACAATTATATGATATATTCATTTAATTACATGTAATTACGTTTTACAGTGTCTTTGTCCGTGATAAACTACGAAATCAATATTATGTTAAGGTAGCTCCACCCCCATGTCACTCAAAAATATTAATGATTCAAAATAGAAAAACTATTTTTTAATTTCCACTTAATATTAATGTGCATTGTTTGATATAATCAATAACAAAAGATGTATGCGTCGCAATCCTTTTAAAGTTGTCAGACATGCATAAACAAAAGTATATACCAACATGTCAACATCAGAAAATCGCACATTTTAATAAAATTGCTGTTTTATAAATAT